>PPHD01014978.1:0-16371 GCA_002909625.1 Bambusicola thoracicus | reverse complement strand
CTGAGCACCTTACTGCTTTGAAGACACTTCCAGGTTTGTAAGTCACGTAGTGCAACAGGACATTTTTTTACAACGTCCCCAAAAGAACTCCACCGAGTTACAATTTTCCATGCTTGGTCTTTTTTCTTGGCCTCATGACAAACACATATGGGCATTCTACATGAAATCTATTATTTTATGTTAAAGATATTTGAACTCTCCTGAACATCCTACATCTTCATTCTTCAACGTACACATGAGAAGCAGATGAAGCAACGGCCTCGTCCCTGATCTCTGTGTGATCCTATTTCAAGAAAGTAAATTCAGCTTCTAAGGAAACTGATTGGGCAGTGGGTTGATTTTTCTTTTAAGTCACACGTGTCTAAATTCAGCACTGCATCAGCTCTGTTACAGTTCTTCCTTTGTTCCCAGCCCTTCAGTAACGAAGGGATTTGTTAACCACTCCATCAATGAAGGCTTCCTGCATTAAGTATAGGAAGTAGTCACAAGTTAAGGATGCCATTGTTTAAAACACCTTAGTATAGATTTCTCAAGCAGATTCACTGCTGATTATATTAAACAATCCACATCTAAAATAGCCTAAGATACATTTGCTTCAGTTTCAAGTATAGCGTACTTCTGGTGATTAATCAGTAATGAGCTGGTACCAAAATATTTCAGCTGTGCCAAGGTACCTCCTTGAAAACTCTGCAGGTATTATTTATTAACATTATCTTCCTTTCTACAGCCTTATTTCACCACTGGGAAAAAAAAAGTACTCTTAGAAAAAAGGGAAGATGTATAGATGGTTACTCAAGGTCCTGGCTGCTAAGGAATTTCATTCTTACAACATAAGTGTCCATTAAGATAACTCACTAGACCAAGTCTAGAACATGATCAAGTTGCATAGCATTTAAGAAGTAGAAAACGAAGACCTTGTTGTATTGTATGCACGTGCATAATACAACAAGACCTATTGTTTTCTTCAGGACTGGTAAAGAGACTACAATCTCAGTATAAAAAGGAGTTAATAGTATCAACCTCCAAAGCTTATCAGAATCACCTGTTTTATGCAGCACGTGCAGCAAGAGGTAATAAAATTTTATTCACTTTACAAATAAAGATGACTCTAAGAAACATTAGAAATGACTCAACATTGGTCAACAAACGATGGGCAGAATGCTAAATCAGAAGCACTGTTGACAAACAGGAGGTAGCATACAGATGAAGGAATATTTCAGTCATTCAAATACTTCCCTTGGTACTAAACAAGTTACAGCCCTTGAGGTAAGAACCCGAGCATGACAGAGAACAAGGAAACCTCCCTTCCAGCTCCATTAACTACTCAGTATACGGAAACTGTTAGGGAGCAAAGTCAATCAGGTTAAGACTCCCCTTAAGATGCTGGAACAAGCTTTCCATTCTTCCTACCTTGCATCAAAAATAAACGAGGAAAAAAAAATGAACAAACAAAATGCTCAGAGATAGATACTATAAATATTAGAAGCCTGCAGAGCCTTTCATGGGAAGGGAGGAAACGAGCAGATTGGCTCTGCATGCTTTGCAGCAGAAAAAAAAGGTGAAACAAGGCAGAAATGCAGCAGAAAAAAAGAGGAGTAATAAAAAGAAATATACTCCTGTACAGAAAGACAACACATTTGAAATTAAGGAAGAAAATATTTTTTCTTCATTCAAACCAACTATTAATGTGTGGAACCCCTTGCTACAGGATTCTCTGAGGTCAAGGATGCTTGAAGGATTTTAAAATAACCAGATATTTACATGATTAATAAGTAAAAACCTCCACGGTTATATTAGAGTAGGACATCAAGACCTTTTGGTCTTCCATTTACGCAAATGTCTTGTAACATGTCTATGAGATGTTTCTGCTTTTCCCGCAAAGCAAACTGGTTTTGCTTTGGCCATTGGGCCATACACAGTCTCGAACAGGTTACCTGGTTTGGAAATTCCTGATGCACAGCATCATAGCTGAAATCCCAGCCTCAAAAACAACAGAAATGGGAAATCCCAATTGATTGCACAGTTCCACATTTCAGTGCCTGAATTCCAAACACTTGCTCCTCTCTTTGGTCTGGCCTTCATGCTATATTTTGTAATTAAAGATTTACTGGCATTACATTGATTTTAATTATTGTTATTATTCAGCTATACTAGAAAGCTTTCTTATGTTTCTATCATATTTTCAACAGTGCCCTAACAGGATGATTTTATTATTCCCTAATTCAGCTCGTTTGCATACCAGACTTGTTCTGTAAGACCTTCTGAACCTCATGTTATTAAACAACAACAACAAAAAAAGATAGGTATTTTAGAGCAACTTCACTGTATATTTGTGTGGCATTTATGCAGCACTGGCAACACAGAAATCAAAAAGCCAGCTGTTACCACCGGGACTCAGTGCTTGGAGCAGAGTAGCTGCACTTCGTAACTTCTCCACCTCAACTTTCAGACCTCGAGGTTCAGCTAACGATCTCCTCATAGTGGACTGTTCATAGCAGAACAGCCCCCAGAATGAAACTAAGCAACACCCATCCATGCAAAAATTCTCATTTTAATGGAGAAATTGGGTCTTAGAATCCAAGAAAAGACAAAATCCTTAAAAGCAAGATGGCAGCCAAGTCAAGGCAGAACCACAGCACTCTGCTCCAGCTAACCAATAAGCCATTAATCAATTTGAATTTGGGCTAGCAAAACAGCTGTAGATCAATGAGAAGACAAGTTCCAAATTGAAAGAAAAGCAAATGGTCCTTTATTTTTCAATCCTACAGTCACAGAATTAAGGGGAGATAAAGTGCGGTTGCTTAATTGAGGGCAGTCACTGCTGAACAGGCACAGTGATGAAAGTCAATACAATAGGCACTCAGTTGTCACTGTGGATAATGCTCTGGGGAATAATGGGTTCAAAGCCACCATACAGTTCAGAGCAGAGATAGAGCAGCAGCCCACAGCTTTGGCGAAACATCACACGCCAGTTCTGCCACTGGCTCATCAACTGGCGTCCAGCGAGTCACCACACAGTGCTGGACCTCAGTTTCCCTAGTCACAGTAGGTAGGGATTAAGCTGACCTGCCTACAAAGGTGCCTGAAAATCTATTTTTGAAGCCACCACTTCTTTTTCTCTCCATCATTTTTTTTTAAAGGCATTTTCACTTCACTCCGTTGTTTAAGCGTTGCAGAAATACAAGCGTGGAAGCAAATGTTAATGAATTGCACTGTGGTTATGTCAATATATATCAGAAGGATTATTGGTAATCTTCACAGAAAAAGAAAAACACGCTCTTTTTAGTTAAACTGAAGTATTTAGGTCTTTGTTAAAGTTGATCACTGCTTGCAGTAAAGTGTAATGTACAGTTATAATTGTTATAAAACAATGTTAATGTGTGCTGGGGTAAGTTTAATGAAAGTGATCTTTGTAGCTCATAAAAATGACATTCCAGTGTATTTTGCCATTATAGCAACAGAGGCTTATGAAATAGCTGCAGTGGAAAGTAAATAAAATATAAATGACTCATGTAAGAGAACAGTTTTGCCACAGTGGAGACTTAGCACCATATTGCTTTTTGTATTGCACTGTTTTAAGACAACTAATGCCTTAATGCTTTGCTCTCAGCAATAAAGTTGGAGCAAGTCCTTTATTTGTGCTTAACCAACCTGGGATCATCCACAATAACTTCAGTGCAACTGCTCGGAAACAATTCCAACAAAACCAGTAAGTGTTGGCCATGCCCAGTCTCGGATGGTCAGAAGCACCAAGGACAGATCCTTGCCATTATCAGGCTCTACATGCCACACACCTTACTGAACCAACATTAGCTGTCTCCACTCACCTGCTTTGAAGATCCACTCCAAATATCCATTTAGCTCCCGTTCTATTTGCTGTTGCCTACGGAGTTTCAGGAAAGCTCGACGGTTTTCTACCCTCTCTCGTTCTTTGGCAAATTCACTACAGAGAAAGAAGAATGAGAAAGTACATCACACAGTGTCAGGAAAAATATGCAGCTTCTCCTTCATGTTTTAGAAGAACTTCACAAAGACTGAAGTCAGCAGCAGCAGCAAGAGGAAACCATAGCACACTATGCATCAGCATCCAACAAGCTACCACTTTGATTCCACTGGAAGCAGAATATTTGTCATAGAAGCACTAGCAATCTTTGAGTTCTGGAAGAGATTTGCACTTCCCAGTTAGCTTTCCTCAGAGTTTTCCCAGGTTTAAGCCAGCTTTGACAAACAAGTCCAACAACAGCTGTAGATGAGGTTGGGTATTCTGGAGTAAGGAGAAATACCCCAGATGCTTGAGGTTGAGGGTAGCAATGATCTAGTTTTGCTAAAGTCATATGGAAAGCATCAAATCACCTCAGTGCGACTATATATAGGGAGTGGGTCAGGAATTAACCAAATAATGCAGGCTGGAAAAAGAGAAAAAAGACACTCAACCACTGCAAAAACTTTCTCCAAGCACATCCTACAGCCTACTTTGAAATAATGCTAATACAACAGCACAGCCACCACTCCCAGAAACTCACATTGGGGCTTTCCCCAGACTAATCTCTATCACCTCTAAGGAGCACCTGATGCTCCAGCTGAGGTGACCTCTGCAGGTACATCTACTGCTTATATACCTCTGAACCAGCCCCTACAACCCCTCACTCTGAGCACACACCAGTAAGTGGTTACAGGAGTGAATCCCAAAATAGCTTAAACCTATATGGTTAACCTCAACGAGGTTTTGTCTCCCACATATACCAGTGCCCTACTCTTCGTCCCATTTAACATCCTAACACTGCTGTGTCCTTCCCTGCGAGCCTTACTTAACTTTGCTCTTTGCTGAAGTCTCCCCTTGTCACCTATTTGTTATCCACAAATACTTTTCAGTTAGAATCTAACAAGGAGCAGGAGATGGGAGGAAGGAGGAAGAATGGAGAATAAAGAACTGCAAGTGCCAAAGCCAGCTTTACATTCACAGCCTACATTTCAACCTTCAAAGCTGATGCTTGTGCTTAGTTTGGCAGGACTGACCCAAAGAAAAGGGGACTGCAGGAGAGCTCAGCTCAGCACTGCAGCACACACCAATACAGCCACACGTGAGAGCTGCAATTAGCTGTGATGTGATCCTCATTCCCCTATCCTGTCTCCCACTGATTGCACAGCCTATAACCCATCCTTGAAATGGAGGAAGCTGAAACATCACTCTGCACTGACAGCTAGCTGCTCCTTGGCATTCAGCACATGTCTGCCTGGGCTACCTGCATATGTCAGCCGGGATGCCTATTTTCTCCCTCTTCCCTTTTAATGTTCCCATTTCTGGTTCAGCACCCACTGGTCAGGGCCATGGACCTCCTCCTGAGTGGTGCTCCTCAGGGCTCCCAGTTGGTACTGGGAAAGCAGCTCTCAAGACCAGACCCAAACACTTAGGGTCTCTGCTCATTGACTGTCTTCTGAGCGCAGCAGAGCTCTAGCAGGTTGAAGACTGGAGGGTCCTGAGGTATGGTCTTCCTAGTGGAGGAAAGCATCATGCACCTTTCTCCTACCTCATGAGGTTCGACTAAGCTAGAATCTGTCAAAAGATTTTTTTCTTTATGAAATGCATTAATAAAAGCATGCTTCTCCCTCCTCCACTGCGTTCATCATCATTCGAGAACTGAAATATTCCCCATCTGCAGTAACTGGAAAAACCTCAGACTTTCTTCATGAGAGATTTTCAACAAAATTTCTGAACGATTTCAAAGAAAAAGGGAACAAATGATAAAAATGGCATATTTCATCTAGAAATACTTGTGATGAAGGTTTTCTGCCTGTTCCAACAGAAGCCTGGAAAACCCCATAGGAATGTTTCGTAGCAGTAAATAAATCTACTTTTTTATCCAGCATAATTGCTATTTATGCCACCAACTTGAAAAATGAAAAAAATCTCCCAAATTTTCTTGGAAATCTCAGCAGAAAATAGGCTGCCTCCTGCCCAGCTTTATATGTAGGACATTCATTATAGCAGCTAATTCTGGAATGAAGAATATTAAATAACATTCATCCACTCTTGTCCTTCACTCTTAACAGCTACTGTGTGCCCCAAAACATTCCTTTTTCAGCACTGCCTGGAGAGGCGTTAGGAGGTGGAGAGCTGGAAAGGTTGGCACTCCTACACACAGCACAGCATCAGGAGACACTGCTTAGGATGAAGATGAGATCTTCCTGGATAGATGACTACAGTGCATTTTAGTTAAAACATGACAGTTGCGAATAACTGATCCTACAGGGACAGCCGGAGTAGACATCAACGGAAGGGCATTCATCATGGAAACCATATGCCATACCAGTCAAGCTCAATGTGTCACATTTTTCTTCTCAAGAATGGTCGGTGCTTAAAGTCACCAGGAAAATGAATGATTGTTACTTGTCACAGCGGTGGGAGGAAGAGTGAAATAAATCATGGTGTAAATACGCACTGGAATGGCCACTTCAGGGAAACTCGAGAGTTTCCCAGTCATGAGAGAGACAAGGTCAACTCATGAGTAACCACCAGGGTCTATAAAATATTATACTCCAGTGACATTCTTACAATTAATTTATCCATGCCAGTCTTAAGTGAAGAACACTGTCACACCAATTGAACAGGAGAACAAACAATACCCCTGATCTACATCCTCTGTTCAGTTTTCCTGTACAGCAACTGAGATGGAGTACTGTGCAACAGGCTGCCTGGTCTTGGGCTTTGTGGCACACACCCAGGCTTGCTGTAAGACTAATCACATCATTCAACATCTGTAATTCATGCTTTCCCAGTAGAAAGAATACAGAAAAGCTTCCCACTCAAGAGAGGTACAGAGAGACGATACAGCATTACTGTCATTGCTAGCTCTAATAGTGGTAGTGATTAGCGATTCACGATAATGACATAGGTAATTAGCTCCTCATTCAGAACAGTACCACTGAGCTACACATGATCTCATGAAAACTCATCTCTTATACTGAGAGAAAAGCCTTCCTCTACTGAATCTAAAGCACTGTTCAGAGCAAGCAAAAAGAAGCACAAATCTCAGAAGGACTTCAACAAGAATCCCCAGAAAGGAGTTCAAGAAGTCTTCAGAATTTTATGTCTAGAACAACAATGACACAAAAGACCTGTGAATTTAAGAACCAGCTTCATCTGTAATCCAAGTATTTCAAAGGAACGAGCAAAACTGAGGCACTGGGGGACATGAGTCCCCCAAAACTGCCAGAGAAATTCAAATGGGTGATCTGCTAGCTAAGGAACTAGCCAGGCCTACAGATGTCTGACTGCCTGAGTCACTCACTGGCCAAAGTGAATTCTCCAGGTGGAGAAAGAAAATGGGCCAAGACAGAAGGCTTAATTTGTGAGCTTTGTTGCTTGAACATGGAACAGTGCCCAAGAACAGACTTGTGATTTGACAGCAGCCTGTTAAACAGCCCACATCACTCAGGAGCAGTGAGGGACAGGCAGGAGACAGCTGATGGAACACACCAACTCCTCTGGCTGCTTGAAATGCAAGTTGGAGGAGCATCACTATAGGAGACACAAGCCAGAGGAGCAGCGGTTGCACAAACTCACTTGTTTTGTGCCACTCAAAGAGTATCTGGATGGGGAGAGACCATGGAAAGAACCACAAAAAAAGATCAGTGCCAATTATCTGCCTAACTGGCTGTAAGCCTTCAACAAGAACAACGCCAAACTATAAACTTCCATAGGATGCTACAGTAGGAACCCAGAGATGCGCTTGTAGGACAGCTGACAAATGAACATGCTGGCTGATAAAACTTGTAAGATGGACAGGAAACCACCTGCATTTTTTTTCAGTAAAACCAGATTTCTCGTGCTTCTGCTCACTCGGGGGCTGTACTTTACTCACCAGATCCTCCAGAGGCCAAGGATAACCTCCCAGCACAATGGAAGAGAGAATCTATGTGCAAGCAGAAACACTTTATGGGGTTTTAAGGGTGGACGTCCATTTCCTACCATTTGTTCTGGTTAATCAACTGTGGGATAAAACTTCAGCTAATATTTAGTTTCATTCTCAGGTCTTTGTGATGAAGGGGTTTGCCACCTTTTCCCAATCCAATCTAACCCCTACTGTCCTTCAGTAGGACAAGAGGTAATGGCTTAAAGTTGCAGCAGGAGAGGTTTATGTTGGATATTAGGAAAAATTTCTTCTCAGAAAGGGTGCTGAGGTATTGGAACAGGCTGCCAAGGGGCGTGATGGAGTCACCACCTCTGGAAGTTTTCAAGAAAAATGGATATGTTGCACTGAGCAGCATGATTTAGTGGTATGGTGGAGATGGGCTGATGGTTGGACTTCACCTTAGTGGCCTTTCCAACCTTCATGATTCTATGATTCTACTGCTTGGGTGAAGCTCGCTATGACAGCATGGCGGGCAGAGTCCTGCTGAGCCCCCTCCTCGTGCTCCTGCCATCCCGCAGTGCTGCAAGGCTCGTGTGATTGAATTTCCTGCCTCACCCACATAGTCCTGCATTGCTTGCTTCAGCAGGGCCTGATCTGGTTAAAAACCCCAGCATTTCATTCACTAACCACATCAGCACCCAAGCGTCTACGGAAAAGCAGATTCTCGCTCCAGGGAAAGAATTTGTTCTGCAGGTTCATATCTCTGTCTTTTGTCTTTCTGAAGAACAGTAAATCCTTTATAAGGGGAAGTCTCTGTTGGATGCAGCAAAAAGAAAAAAAAAAAAGAAAGAAAGAAAAAAAAAGAAGCCCAACACCTTTATGACTGTAACTGTTTATACAACAAAGGACACAAAAAGCCTTGGCTGTGCTAAACATTTATCTTACCTTCTGCAAACCTGTGCTTTGGGAGACAAAGACACAGAGGGAGCCCTGGTAGAAGGGGAGCACATGGAGAGCCAGCAAGAGAAAGATGGACAGGGGTGCTGAATTGCTCATGGCAGCACATGGGATGTCAGGAGCCAGGGCAGGGGATGGAGGGGAGAAGAGAGCTCAGTGTTCCCTTCAGTGCAATCACCGAGGTGGGTGCCAGTGTGTTAAAAAAGGAGGTGGAAAGTAGAACGGGTAGAACTGAGGTTTCTTAGTGCTGAAGACAATAAAATTGTATGGGCCTTCACCTGCCCCACATTGTCCCATCAGCTGCATGAAATCCCAAATACACCCAGTGTTACCTGTTTCTAATTCACCCGGGGCTACAATCAATGAAGATGACCTTGGAAATGTTTTGAGGGGGAATGCCTGTCTCCCCCCCAATATACAGACCCACCTGACTGAAGTGGTTCATCCATCCTAACATCCCCCACTTAGGGATAAGGACTGGCTCAATCTACCCTGCATGGCCAGAGCTGTTGCTACTTCCTCCTCATTGCTCTTAAGAGGAGGCCAAAATATCTTCCCTCAACCAGCTGATAAAGGATGAAAGTATCGCTGTGAGATTGATCTCTCAGCACCGAGCTAGGCTTCACAGTCACTTTTATCACTGAACACAGAGGAAAATGCTTCAATTGCAAGCCAGGTATGAGAAGCATCTTGTATTTCTAGAAAGACAGTGCAGAGGTGAAGCCTTCGATACATCTTCCTTCCTTTTGTCATTACATCCAGCTTATGCCAGTCGCACTTTGATCCCACCTATCCTGATTTGAAATGATGTGAATGCAAAAGTTGGGCAAACTCGGCCCCAACAAGGCAACAGTGGGTGCTGGGGGGACATGGACACACCATTTACCTCACAGTATCAACAGACAGTATCAGCTCAGTGCACGAGCTGGATGAACCACCGGCAAAAGCCTCCAGCTCAGTCAAAGCAGAGTCCCCAGGCAATTCAAATTTTGGTCTCTTATGCGTCATTCCTATCTTACAGGCTTTAATTTCCATTGTAGCGTAACAGAAGGACAAGTAAACATAGAAACGTAGAATCATTTAACTTGGAAAAGATCTTTGAGATCACCAAGTCCAAACATCAACCTCACCTAAAGGAGGCAGCTCTGGGTAATAAAAAAGCAGTTTTGCACCCCATTCGCATGCTTTAGAGTGGAAAAAAGAGGGCTTGTACTCCACAAAGGATGGTTTGAACCTTTCAAAGTGGGGCTTTGGACTATCCAGTTCTGGGGCTGGACTCTGAAGTGATGCTTTGATTACTCAGAATGGGAGTTTGATTCCCAAAAGATACTTTGGGACCTATGCATCAGGCTTTGCCTCTTGGCATGTAGCTTTGGGCATGGGAAAGTAGGCTCTGAGCACTAAAATGAGGCTTTGGGCCCTCACAAGGGGAGGAGGATGGCCATTAAAGGAGATTTGGGGCCCTAAAATGAGGCCTTGGCCCCTAGAATGAGGCTGTGAACACTAAAAAGGAGGGATTTGCCCTGTCAGAGAAGACCATGGACCCCCAAGGGGAGGATTTCTACCCTAAAAATAATGCCTTGAGCTCTAAAATAAGACTCTAGGCATAAAAAATTAGGCTGCAGGTGACAAAACGATGGCTTTGGAGTCCAAGTATAGGCTCTGGTCCCTGAAAATAAGGGTTTGGTGCTTAATGATGAAGCTGTGTCCTGTAAAATAGAGTCATAAAATATCCTGAATTGGAAGGGACCCCCAAACAACCAGTAAGGTCATCTAGCCCAACCATCAGCCCATTTGTCCTGTCATTCTCATCCCTTTTAAACACAGGTTGGAGAAAGAATGAACTATGAGAAAGCAGGCAGTTTCCTATCTTTTCAGGATAGCTCTTCCAATGTAAATAGTTAGCAGCAGCCAAAGTCAGATCGCAGCAGGTAACAGCAGACTTGGAACAAATTTTCAGGGAGAATGAATGATTGTCTCTGTAATGAGAGAGAAGGAGGACAGAAGAACACTTTGCCATTATGACAAATTAATCAGCCTCATTCTCCTCCAGCCTCTGCACATCTTGCAGGCTGAAGTTTTACGATCTCAATCTGGCAGAATTCCTCAGGCTGGGAAAACATGTCACGAAACCCAGCAGAGCAAGTCATCAGGACAGCCAGTTCAACGAGGTCCAAACAGGGCTGTGCTCCTTCCCCTCGAGCTGCTCCAACAGCCCCAGGGTCTCAGCAACCCCAGGCACTGCTGTCAGATATGGAGGCAGATATCCCCTAGGGAGACCTGAACACAAGACAGCGTTCAACGCGACTGCCCCCAGAGCATCATCTCACATTGCAGACTGCTCAGAACAGTGGGCAGCAGGGAAGAGTGAAAGCACCATTTACCTGACCCTCATTTCACCTGCAAGGTGGCTGCACGGTCTGTGGCCGTGTCCCTTGCCAGGCTCCTGCTGTTACAAAGATGCTACAACCACAGAAGACATCTCCCTGCCGTTCTTACAGCAGGTGGTCCCATACAGCACGAGGCCAATGTTGCACATCGTGGGTCAGAGCAGGTCTGAACAACACGAAGGCGATACTTCAGCAGGGAAGATGCAAACTGGCAAAGTGTGCCGCTCCACACTTCGGTCATGGCAGCCAGATGAGTAAACCTCAGGAAATATCATTACTCTGTATTGGCCGCTCTGGAAACACCTCAGGCTTCACTATAAATATTTGAGGATGTGACGAGCAGTGTTTTTCACACTCACAGAGCACAGACGCAGTATTCCAATGCATCGTCCCCAGCAGGCTGCCCTCTCTGGACGGTGCTCCCACTGCCTCATCACCCACATCGCTCCCCACTGCCACAGGAAATGGTGCCAGAAAGCACTTAGACTTGAAATGAGTCAAACCGTCTCCATTGCAGCATCCCATGATTACATTTATCCTCTTTGCACTGTGTAATCCAAAACGTCAAAACAGTAACAAATGCATTATCCAGAATCATTCAGCCCATTGCCAGGTAAAATTAATGTCCAATTCAACACCCAAGCAGTAGGAAACTCTGTAATACCTTCAGCCCCTAGCTGGGCTGAGAGGGGAACAGCACCAGGATGAGAAAAACAGCTTTTCGAGTCACTGCAAAGAAAGGGAAACCACTGGGAAGGTAATGGTGCTTATGGAGATGAGTGGGAAGAGCCACCAGATGCCTTCTAGTATCCTGACTGTAAGAAATCAATGCAAAGGCATACAGATGAACAAGCATTGGTCAGGACTTCCCTACTTCAAGGGAGATTTTATTCTCTCCTCACTGGAAACCACAGAGCCACATGCAGACTTCAATAAAAAAAATCAGGATCATCACAGAGCATCTTCCAGTTAGAATCAAAGACAGCAAACAACTTTGTGTTTTGGGGAAAAGAGGTCTAAGGTCAAATCTTGTTAGAATCATAGAATCGTTCAGGTTGGAAAAGACCTCTAAGATCACCAAGTCCAACCCCAACCCACCCGCACCGTGCCCACATCCCTCAGTGCCACACCTCCACGGTACTGGAACACCTCCATGGTACTGGAACACCTCCAGGGATGGTGATTCCACCACCGCCTGGGCAATCCTGGCCCCACACAGCCCCAGCCTTCCTACAGATCAGCCATAGCACTCATCAAATGCTGCTCCAGAAAAGGTTAACCTCATTTCTCCATTGATCTCCTCAGGGCAGTTGCGTTCTATCAGTTCACAGAGAGATCAAGCAAGCAGCAAAGAGTGAAAATGGAATACACAGTGAGAGGTACAGAGGAAAAGTCCCAACAAGGAACACAAAGCTGTGTTACCTCTACAGCACTGCAAGCTGGATGCTGTGCTTCTGCTGGTGAGCCCCACATCTTTTGTAAGCAAGACAGGAGGATTGTAGGAGTTGTTTGAGCTGCTTGTATAAGTACATGACCATCACAATACACTGAGAAAACTGCACGCTCATGCTCATGACCCACAACTTGGCCAGGGGGGGAAATAGCTACCAATTTCCCAAGGCAGATATCCATCTTAAGGACCGTGGTGGGCAGGCATGACATGTTATCCACCTCAACACATCCTGTAAAGATACAGGAGAACCCAGCACTCCTATTGCACCATCAGAAAAATAACGTTCCCAAAAACTCCACATTTCCTAGGACTGTTGGGGATGTCTCAATATTTGGTGGCGCAAGGAAAGACAGGCTGTGCCAGCAGTCTAGCAACAGAGCTGTTGTCAGGGATAGGAAAGGAATAGAAGGCAGAGAGCACCTTTTAGGGAGGGTGCTTAAGTATTAGCTGATGACAAAAGCACCAGCGGGGCTTTGATCAGCACGCTGGAGGAGGACACTCTGTACAGCAGGAAGAGCCTCATTTAATCTGAATGATAACGTCCACATGCTTTTAATTACCTCTTTAGCCGTGTACTCAGAGGATTCTGACATCTCATCTGTGGCCTGAGATTTGGGGTTATTTTTATACCAAGTTTTCACTAAGACTTGCATATTCCCCATCTCCCTGCCACTTCCCTGCCTTTGCATTTATTATAATTCCAGAAGCAGCAGCAGAGGGGAAAGGTTGTTTGCTCTTTACTTTAAAACAGGTATCATCTCTTCTGTAACATTTGCATTGCAAATGCTGCCATGTTTTGCTAGCAGAGGAGGCTTGGGATCCCAATCTGGCCAATCTATCTCCACCGCTCAAACAGATAAACCCAGGAGATAAGCCCACATTCCGAGGTGGTATCTGCCAGTTGTTGACCTGGGCTCATAAGCAACTACAGAAAGGCAGAAAATTCCATTAGGAGTTACGGAAAAAGCTCTGTATAATCCAGCGTCAGTAGGAAGCTCAACAACTTTGTTGTCATTTCAGCTAATTCCTATTGCCATATTCAGTGGTAGTGTCCACATACCTATTCCAGGAATGTGCCTTCCTTATTGTCCAGCACAGAGCACAAATACACGAGAGAAAATGACTCAGAAACCAACAACAATGAAAAACACTCTGGTAAAAGACTTTTCTGTGGCTTTCCAAAGTAAGTGGCATACTGAAGATTAACTCTCTAATTCTGATGAAGAATACTCACGGTCAGACACAGGGATAGGCAGCAGAGGGAAGTGGTGAAATCACTGTCCCTGGAGGTGTTCAAGAACCACGGAGATGTGGCACTGAGGGACATGGGCATGGTGGCAATGGGTTGATGACTGGACTTGATGATCTTAGAGGTCTTTTCCAACCTTAATNTTGAAAGAGCCTGTGAAACCGGTGATCTAATCTTGGCTTCGCCATTCTTTGCCTATGATTGTTGCCTGGGCTGTGAGGTGCACAGATCATGAAAAGAGCAAGAGAGTGAATGCTGGGATCACCTGGACTGTGGGCTCTCTGTAGCAGCCCAACCCTACATTAACTTTCTCTTATAGAAAGAAGGTGGGACATTGCTGAGGGTCCCCACTGCAGGAGCCGCCAGCTGACGCTGTTGCTGTAATGGAGATTCTATGAATACGGCAAAAGCCTGAAACATCAACAGTAACAAAGATCTTGAAAGAGCCTGTGAAACCGGTGATCTAATCTTGGCTTCGCCATTCTTTGCCTATGATTGTTGCCTGGGCTGTGAGGTGCACAGATCATGAAAAGAGCAAGAGAGTGAATGCTGGGATCACCTGGACTGTGGGCTCTCTGTAGCAGCCCAACCCTACATTAACTTTCTCTTATAGAAAGAAGGTGGGACATTGCTGAGGGTCCCCACTGCAGGAGCTGCCAGCGTTACACCCTTGAGTGAAATTCTACCCTGTGAAAGTCAACATGAATTTACCAGCAACCCCTTCTGTGTATGTCTCCTTCAATGATCAAAACCACGCACAGAGACTTGTGCAAAGAATAACCTCCAGCTAAAATGCATATCTCTCTCAACTGCTGTCTGGGACTTTCTGTTAGTAAACATGACAACAGCCTGTGCCTTCAGAAGGTCTTTTTGTTTCCACAGTGTCTTTCCCTCTCTGGGCCATTCCAGTACACACAGGTTTCTTCATTGCTCAATAGCTGCAAGCCCACCAGCAGCCCGCTGAGCAACGTGGTCAACACCTGCGCTGCACGGTTTATTTTCTTCAGTCTCTCCCCAGGAATTATCGTACCCAAGGACATCGAACCACGATACAGAATAGAATTTGGAAGCTTCCCTCTGTGAAGAAAATATCATTATCCTTACGACTAGCAAAGGGAAACTAGACATACAGAACTGCCTCCTTGCTCTTTATGCCCTTCAGAACAGATTATATACACATGTATATAATATTCATATCTTGCCCCAAGCAGCAAGAGGCTTTCAGGAGAGCCAGTCCGAGGTCCCCATCTTTCAGTCACCAACCACTCTTGAATCAGATGAAGGAACAGGAGCCTGCAGGCTTCCAGGCTTTGTTTTAAATCACGAGCATCCATTTCAGCCCATGTGTGCTGATCCCACCGTGAAACAGAAAAAATGAACTACGTAATGAACCACACTCAGCCCTGCCTCCGGTTCTTGCTTTAAATTATACGTCAAACACACACCAGCCACCAAGCTCTCCTTTGAAGAGCACCTGATATGATAGGATGTCTGGGGAAATGCTTTGATTCAATGGCTTTCACTGATCACGGACACTATTGCTGGACCAAAGAATCAACGTGTTGGACCACTTGGCCTTCTCCATGACCTTGTCTTGTTAGATAGCACATATATCCTCATCCTCAAACAGAACTGCCTTGCTGCTTCCTACTCCTCACCTCAGCTCATGCACTGAGGATGAGGATCTCGAATACTAAATTTAAGCACAAATCTATTCTTTGGAAAACAATTTTCTTTCTCTAGTAACTTAAAGAGCAAACGTGCAGCACCAAAAGGCATTTATCAGTCAACAGCATTAACTCTTTTCTCTCTTCCTCAGCTGGCAATAGACAGAAATAAATCCAGGTCTTTACGGATCTGCATAACGGAGATCACCTGGATGAGCAAAGGAGAAACTGTGTGCAAAATGAGGTGCCACAGTCTAAGAGCCCACACATCATTAAGATGAGTCAGATACTGTTAAATGCAGATCAAATTTCCACAGACGCTGGGGGCGTTCCAGCTAGGCTTCAAACCTGGCAGCCTGATCTCCACAATGGCCCAAACCCAACATTCGTGGCCAGCAAACGCCGAATCCTTGGCTGACCCTGGAGTTTGAGCATCAAGAGACCAGGATGTTCCTAAAATCCAGACACTGGCTTAAACTGCTAGAACTTATAACAAAAATTTAAACTGATATCTTTTAATTAGCTTTTGTTTGAGCTTCTTATTTCCCCGTGCTGCACAGCTAGACCAAATGCAGTGTGAACGCTGATTTTCAAGGCAGCACAAGAGTAAGCAGTGGCAGAACGGGCCCAAGTTGGTGTAATTAGAGGGAGATCACTTAACACATCTGGATTCAGAATCATAGAATCATATCATAGAATCATAGAATGGCCTGGGTTGAAAAGAACTACAATGATCATTGAGTTTCAACCCCCCTGCTATGTGCAGGGTCACCAACCAGCAGCCCAGGCTGCCCAGAGCCAC
>PPHD01014977.1:0-14150 GCA_002909625.1 Bambusicola thoracicus | reverse complement strand
CCCCCCCCCCCCCAATCTGAGACAGATTTGTGGTTATCAGTATTGTTGCTCACTGTCTTCCTACGCAAGACCTGGTATCTAAAAATAAAGCACCTCACTGATTTGGTAGGTGTTTATCAAGAGATTGAGGTATTGATGGGCTGCATACATATGGGTCTGCTCTGTCCATTACCCCATTACCTTTCTTTATCACTTTTACTCATCTCTGTTTCCTCACTTTCAGATTCCTACAGTAGACTCCAGCCATTATATTCCAACAACTTCACTATCTACTGCCCATCTTCATCTGGCTAAATGTTTGGAGGGTACCCACTTCAAATCCCTGATTTTTTTCCTGTACTTCTAAATCCTCTTTTGTTTTGGGATTTTTGGAGTGCTTTATTTTGTTCTGTTTTGTTTCATTTTCTTATCCTGATCTAAAGTCTATCATACAGAATTGAAAGTTCCCAATATCAAGAATTTCCCAGCAGAAGCAAGGATCAAGCTGTAAAGTTCTGTATGATGAATATAACCTCCAGTTCAGAATATTATGTAGCTATATGAAACCTTAAACAGTTCAAAATCAGTGAACATCATTTATTGTTGCTTCTATCAACAAGCAAGGATCATAAAACAAAACACTCCAACATTCTCTAAAGCATGTCTATAGACATCACAGTCTTCTGGCTACTTGAAAGGGCAAGAACATTTGAATGATAGCAAGCAAATCCTATTTTTTAAGTTTTCTGAAGTGTTTTTCTGTTTAACAACATTATTTCTATTTTTTCTTCTGCAGTTTTTTCTATTTTGCCCTAAGCGAACAATTCTTCATATAGTTTTTACTTAAAACAGGTCATATTTACCAAGGTGGTTTTGTCCTCTTGGAATGAGACAGAGATCATCTCTAAGTAAAGTGTCTTAGTGATTTACGTATGACCAATTGCATTGATAGTTCAACATGCTTCACTGAGAGTTGCTTATCACACAGAACAGTGCAATTACAGTACTGTCCTGCCTGCCACCTAGTGCTATCCACATCCCAAGGCAGGAAAACAGTGATAAGCACTGGTGGACTGGTGGAATATCCCTTTAATCTACATCTTTTTTTTTTTTTTTTTTTTAGAATATTCACATTCCTCTGAAACACAGAAGATAGTCAAATCAGGAAATTCTAACAGAAACGTGTTCTAGCAGAAGACTCAGTAATCTCTACTTCACATCTTGTTGATGGTTAATGACATGGTGCTCAAGCCATCATCTTACTTGCACAGATGGCAGCCCTACAGGCTTCTTTGGGGCTTGTGAAAGAAGTATACAGATGATTTGTTATTTTCCTTCCTGCTAGCAGCTGCAAAAGATTCCAAGAGGGAGGGCAGAGATCCGGCAGCTTTCTTGACCTCATCCAGTCCTCTGTTATTCTCTCGTGCTCCCTACTGTTTCACGTGCTCCTCCTCTAACCTTGTAAACTAATCAGGGATGGAGAGTTCAAACTCTTGTCTGATGCTGCAACAGCTGTTCCAAGGGAGCTCAGGTGTCTGAGCATCCTCCATCATTTGTAGAGCAGAACTAATAAATCTGAATGTACTACTATAAAGAGAAAAAAGTTCCTAACTGATGTTATCAGAGCATAGGGTAGCACCATGTGATGTTGTCCTGCTGTTATGGGAAGCACTTACTGAGTCTAACATTTATAGAGGTAAAGACCAAAATACACAAAAGGGATCCTAAGTTTTTGCAGGTCTGTTAGCTAAAACTACCATAGAATCATAGAATCATTAGGGGCAAAGTAGATGTGTATAATCTCTTCCCTCATCCTGATGGCCACCTCTCTTCTTATGCAGCCCAGAATACAGTTGACCTTTGGGGCTGCAAGTGTACACTGATGACTCATGTCCAGCTTTTTCATGCACTAGTACCCTCATGTTCTCCACAGGGCTGCTGTCAGTGAGTTCTTCTCCCAGTCTGCACTCATGTTTGATATTGCACCAATGCAGATGCAGCACCTTGGCCTCACTGAACTTCATTCCATTCATATGGGTCCACTTTTCAAATTTGTCCAGGTCCTATTGGATGGTATCACTTCCTTCTGTTGCATCAGCTACATCACTCAGCTTGATGTTGTCTCTAAACTTGCTGAGGTTGCACTGAATCCTACAGTCCAAGTCGTTGATAAAGACATTAAGCAGCATTGGTCCAAAGATGGACCCCTGAGGGACGCTACTTGTGATCATCCTCCATGTGGACATATGGATCCGTATGGATCACAGATTTCAAGCTATGGTCATCCAGAAAATTTTTGTCCATCCTTCAAATCTATTTCTCTCCAATTCAGAGGTAAGGATGTGGTGTGCCAGAAATCTGGGTAGATGAAATCAGTTTATCTTCTTTTGTCCACTGGAGCCATCACTCCTCTTTGCAAGTCCACCAGACTGAACAGAATTGATCTGTCCGTGGTGAAGATGTGCTGGCTCTCTCAGGTCACTTCCTTGTCTTGTATGTGCCTCCACATTGCTTTCAGGATGATCTGCTCCATGATCTCAGGGGTGGGAAAACTTAAATAGAAAATCTTTCTGCTACTTACATGGAAACACTAAAGGAGTTTGTGAGTGAAGATATTTGCTTTTCAGGGAAAAGGTATGGTTTTTTACTAAAAAAATAGAACCAGGTAGGCCAAGCATATCTGTGAGGTGATACAGCCATGGTACAGATGTCAAAGCAGGATTATAAATCTGGACCTTTGATGAAGGGTCATCTTTCTTACTGCAGTTCTCACTGGTAACTTGTGAAACTTTAGGAAAAGGGAGAAGATATCTCTAGTCAGGTGAACATTTTGTTTCTACCACAAGCCAAAGTGGGGCCAAATATTTTTTTTTTTTTATCAAACATAGGAGGATACAGAGCAGTACACTGCATCCATGCAGTGAAGACAGAAATTATAACACTGTTTTTCAGTATCACTCTAGCATCCATGTTGATAACATTTAGATAGAGGATGCACATGTGCCATGTGTTTCTTAAAAGCTTTCCAGGAGTATCTTCTTGCAATGATCATTTCATGGCAGAAAAACTATGGGAAAGTGAGCAAAATTGATTCTATTTCCAGGACAGACAATAAAAAAAATATAAAAGAGAGAAGTAAAGAAAATAAGCAAGAAAAGCTAGAAAATCCTATAAACCCTCTTGTTTCTAAGTTGTGAACTTACATTTTAGAGTGCATTATTCAGTCACCTGAAAAATTTTGATTCTTCTATTTTTACATAAAATGGCCAATGTTTACAAATCATCTTTTTAGTTTGTGTTTTCTTCTGATGCCTTTCCAGTACTATATTTTATATACTACAGCTATGCTTCTTCTTTTTCCCTCTGAAGTTGATGCTTCTGGAGATGTTCTTGTGAGTTCACCATTATAAAGTATATTAGATAGGAAAATGCTGTCCATGTTAAGTAAAGAGTGGCAAGGAAGTGGCAAGGATTATTCTTAGTGCAGTTAAGAACATAAAGGCCTTTTATGATCCTTTTGATTGTCATGGAGATTCACAGAGAGTGATGTCATGAACAGAAAAAGACCTGTATTAGTTAACACAAATTAGCATCTCTGATGAAAGTCTGGAAAAACAGGAATGAATGGGGTGGAAAATGTCATATTTTTCCTAGTTCAAATGAGTCCCTAAGCTTCATTTCACTTCACACAGTTAGAGTTAAGCCTTACATAGTCTTAGAAATTTATACCAAGATCAGTTACTGCCTGACAATATATTAGATTTAGCAACTGATAAATTTGACAAAAAATAGCTCTCATTTCTAAACTTACAGAACTATACCCCACCTATACAAATTCCTGCATGATCCCTTGCTTTTACTGCATTTTTCCAAGTTCTAGGATTATACCACAGGAGAGAGGTGGAGAAAATTGATTACACTGCATTTGTGTTATTTTTCCTAGCTAATGAGTTTGTCCAGAGGAGCATCTCCATAGTTCTTCTGCTCCCTTTCTTTGTATGTCTCTGTTTTCTCTTGTAACTCTCAATGTAAACACTTTCCAATATTAAATTCCTCTGTTTCTTGTAAAAAATCAGGCAACTTTCACAAAAACACTGTATGAGTTTATCTGTCAGGAACAGGTTTATTCACTTGCTCAGAATGCAGCTTTTCAAGCACTGTTGCCATTTATTGTTCAAAGATCTTTTCTTTACCCAAATCCACTTCTTCTGAAGGTTACTCATCCTCTCGTGATATTGGATGTCGTAAGAAGACCCAGTCAAGTAAAAAGTAAGACATTTCTCTATTTTTTCACAGAAGTAGCTTAAGGAAAGAAAAAAAATACATTTAGGACTTGGAAATCAGTTACTTTAAGAGAAGATCATTAAAGAGGCTAAGATTGGAGGCAGTCTGGACTGTAGTGAGCATGAGTTGAATTTGTGATCTTGAGGTGTATGGGCTTGGCAAAGAGCAGAGTCGGGAACCTGAACATCAGGAGAGTGAATATTTTGCTGTTTAAGGAATTATTGGATGAGAATCCCTAGGAAGTTGGCCTTAGGTACAAAGGAATGGAACAAATCTGGCAGATCTTTAAGGACAATTTTCTGCATAAGCAATTAGGTAGAGGAGGAGGTAAACCAGCATGGCTGAGCAAGGACCAGCTGGTCAAGCTGAGGGATGAGGAGGAAATGTACAAGCAGTGGATGCAGGGAAATGTAGCCTGGGAAGAATGCAGGAATGCTGCCCAGACATGCACAGATAGGATCAGGAAAGAGGCACAGATGGAACAGTATTTTTCACTGTCTGCAGGCATGGGATCCCTAGCGCAAGAAGGATGCAGAGCTGTTGGAGTTGGTCCAGAGGAGGTCCACAAAGTAGGTCAAAGGGCTGGAGCACCTCTCTTATGTAGGAAAGTTGAGGGAGTTGGGCTTTTTTATCCTGGAAAGGCAAGGCTCTTGGGAGATCTCACTGAGGCCTTCTAGACTTTGAGAGCAACCTATAAACAGGAGGGATACTGACTTTTTACATGGTCTAATAGTGACAGAACAAGGGGAAACGGCTTTAAACTAAAAGAGGAGATTTAGGTTAGATGTTAGGAGGAAGTTTTTTACTCAGAGTATGGTAAAGCACTTGCACAGGCTGCCCTGTGTAGACACTGTAGATGTCCCATCCCTGGAGGAGTTCAAGATTAGGTTGGATGGGGGCCTGAGCAGCCTGATCTAGTGGGTGGCAAACCTGCCCACAGCAGGGAGGTTGAAAGTAGACAATCTTTAAAGTTGCTTTGAACCTAAGCTATTCTATGATTCCATGATAAGAAGCAGGGGTGCCTGAGTCCTATACTGAGGGAGTATTTCAACATTTGTATTTAGTTTCCTTGGCAGATTTATTGAAAATATATATATATGACAAATACAGTCTAGTATCCTCTGGGTGCTAGATGCAAAACTCAAAATCAAGGCACACTAGAATATTTGATGCACTTAGTTGCTTCAGTGGTTACCACAGAGGGTCCACATGGTGATCCAAATGTTGGATTAAATTTTAGAAGCAATTCAATAAATTAAGCAAAATTATATACATTCAACAAATTAAGCAAATCAATAAAATAAAAATTTACACAGTGTAATCTGTTTCTCTGAAGTTCTACAGCAGCTTAATGACAACATATTTAGCTTGCAGACAAAGAAGAGCAGACTAAAAGAATAAAAACACTCTTTGAACAAATTAGAAGTTAGAGTGTTTCAGATTGTCATTTTATCCCTGTTTCATAGAAGCAATGAAATTTGTGATGAAAACTATGTGAATAATAATCATTTGTCCAAATCTTATTTACCAGTGTGACTTGTATAAGTCTCAGTTTGTTGTTGTTTAATTTGGTCTAGTTTCACATGACTGAAATAGTCAGACTTGTGTCACTTATACTGCGCTATTTCACAGTCTAGTAGACTTCACATAGTAGACATTTATTGTTTTACTTTACTAATATTCTTTTTTGAAAATCTACATTATGCTTCTTTCTTGTTTTATTATTTTAAGCATATATCAGTAGCTGTTGTACCCATTTTTTCACTATTAAATAAAGCAACCAAATAGCGCTCCAGTTCCTCTCTTCAACCTAAACCATTCTATAATTCTGCTTTAAAGTGCCAGAGGCGCATATACGTTAGACTCGATATATGGATATGTGTTTGGTTTTTTTTTTTTTTATTCACTAAAATTTACCTGAAAAGAAAAATGTTAAACTTCTATGTGATCTTTTAGGATTTATGTCTTTGGCAGAGCATGCAGATTTGCTTATTTTCTTCTCATTAATATTGCAAGCTCAACTCAAACTGTCATCTCCATTTTCTAACTTCCTCTGTGTTTTTTATAAATCGCTCACACAGATATCCTTACAGGCACTATGAATCCACTTGTGCAACTGTTTCAATTCTATATAGTATAAATGTGAAGACCACTAGAATATTATGAATGAGTAAATCAACAGAACTAATTCTTGAATAGCATCTGCTCATACATTCCCCTTATCAAAAATAATATAATCAAATTAGAAAAACAGAATTACAGAACAACCAAAACAATTACTGTGCAATCAAATAATACTAGAAGGTGATATGTTCAAAAAAAGATAAATGAGATATTTTAGTCTATATTGAGAATTATGCTACAGAAATCTGTGAATGTTGAAAGTTTATGGGATTTTAGAAGGAAAATGGAAAAATTCTTGGAAGACAAATTCATCAAGGACTGCTTATTCCAAGGCTACCATCTTTGCATCAAGAAGGATGCTCACCTGGGGAGTTTCAAGGTTCTTTCTTTTAATGTTCTGAGAATTTATAGTAAGTAGAAAATTTTCACTGTATCTGGAAGTAGGTGTGTGGCAGGGAAGCAATACTAAAACTGCTAAGTTATTTTATTTATTTTGCTCTTGCATTCCCTAGAGTGAGCTTATAGACAGCACTCACCAAAGAAATTATCTTCAAACTATCAGATAAAATATGGGGCAGTGTCTCATTTCCTAAAGAACTGAGAAGCTGTGTGTGCTTCTCAATCTCAACTGGCTAAGCAGAAGGCTTTCGATAAGGGATGAACTCCCAAGAATCAGCAAGCCCTTCTGAATTGTACTAACTCCTTAGGAATGTGCTAGTAGATTTAGTAGTTTAATCCTGCTTCTCAGTTCCTCACAGGAGAAACAGTAAGTCGCTTTTTTTTTTCCCCCTCACAAAACAGTGGAAAGAAATTGCATCTACAGTTTACTACACACATTTATGTTCCTTTTTGAAGGAAGAAAAGCACAAGGCAAAGAATTTTGCAAGTGCAAAATAAATGTTGCTGAATGAAGGAGAATGGAGAAAAAAATACTGCTTTGAGGCATTTAGGTGAGAAAGCTGTCTGAAGGATTTCCTTAGGATATGGAATATGCTACCACACAGTACTAATTCTTATGTTTTAACACATTTTTTTGATGTGTTTTTTTTTTTAATTGCTTATCACTAATAGAAATTATTTCTAATTGTTAAAAAAAAATAGAATATCTTTTTAGAAAAAGCTACCAAGTGCAACATAAAATGATTTCATCTGGATCTGGTGAAAGGTCTTCTTTATCTTTCCTTTTTACTTTTTCTCTCCATGTCTCTTTACGTTTTCATTAATTTCCCTTCAATTAAAATTGTTAGAGTAGTAAAATCTTCCTCACAAATATTTATATGAATTAGGCCTTTTATCTTTTCATTTGTAACTGAAAATATTAACTTAGAAGAGTTAATCATCCTTTTGGTTGAATCTCATTAACTTATTTTACTATAATCTTCTTTTTGCAAATACGTAATAACACTGTATTTCGAATAGAAAAAAAAAAGATGATGGAAAAATTTTGTAAATATTTTTTAATGCTGTCTAGCATCATTTGTGTTAGTGAGAATAATTAGATGTTTTTCACAATACTCAGTATTTAAACAAACATAAAAGTAAAGGCTATAAAGACTTTAAAAACAAACACTGCAAGTCAATAATTCTTCATAGTTGATCACTCAGCAGTGATTTTATGGAAAATCAAAGGTCCAAATTTTGTACTATTTTTTAACAGTGTGTGTGTAAAGTGTACTGAATATATTGCTATATTGTCCTTATGAATGGTAATGATATCAAAAGAACATTTAAGGAACAGGAAGGATAAAGGAATCTGAAGTGTACTATAATGAACAAAATGAAAAAAGTAAAGTCTGGGCCAAGGTAGTACACTTCAAATGCCAGGTATGTGAATTTGTACCACCATCTTAAGATAAATCTTCCTTCACAAATATACTTTGAATAGATCTTGTCTATAGAAATCTCACAATAAATAAATATTCCATCACATGATAACTATCAATACTTATTTGTGCTGAAATGTAGGTTTATGATTGGGATTATTAAGCCATTTGTGAACTTGAATGTTAGAAGGAATCCAGGATGGAGGAGCTGGAAGCCTCCAGGCTGAACTGCCTAATAAGACAGGATTGCCTGAAGAATCATTTTCTTTGTTGTGAAGGAAGCTACTAACAACCCCTGCACCTCTGCTGCTTAATACTTTCAATTAAGTTTTTTTTTTTTTTTTAATGCTTTTCCCTTCTGTTTGAAGCATAACTTTCCTATTTGGAAAGGAAGTGTCTTAAAGCAATTTTTTTCCTTTTAATATCAAGTGCAATGTGATAAAATAGAATTTTATGACAATTACCATTACTATTTCACCACTTTCTAGTCTTTTGAAAAGTGTTGCACACAATGCAGGCATGTTAAGGCCCAGCTTGTGTCACTGTCATAGTATTAGTACCAAAAATTACCCATGCAGTGGTAGTACATTGGAAGGAAGAATAATAATTAAATAATAGACTTCAATTACATGATTTTATACAGTTTTTATCCCACAGGTTTTAGATTCTTTCAGTGCACAGGGAGAAAAGTTGTCCCATGAACTATCACAACAGAAGGACAGAAGAGTTGAGTTTTATTATGAATTCATCTATAGCACAGAGTTAGCATTCTTCTTTATAATTTGAATTACAAAATATATTTAAAAGAAGAAAAATACTGATAATTCTTGCTGGTCAGGGAGAAATTCCTTAGTGCCTACCACAATGCAAAATGCCATTTGTTTATGATTTGTATTTACCATTACCACATGGAGCACATTGTGCTTTGTTTAAAGGAACCTTATTATCTTCCAGATCTAGACTATCATCTTTTTTTACCAACATTAATGATTGTAATTGTGATGGTGCTTCAAAAGGGAAGAAGTCTGGGACAGTTGCTAAGGCAACTTCTCTCTTGTTTCTGAATTTACTTTCTATTTGCAAAGGACAGCAGACACAGCAGAGAACATCTTTATTTTGATTTTAGAAAAGCACACAAATAAATGAGTGTTAATGCTTCTTCAGAATTGGTGTAAAGAAAATGGCTAAGTAAAAGAGGAAAAATAAACAATAACGGGTTTTTTTTTTTGTTTGTTTGTTTTTCAAGTGAATCGTGTTTAAATATCACAGAATCACAGAATTGTAGTGGTTGGAAGGAATCTTCAGAGATCATCTAGTTCAACAAAACCTGCACAGATAAAAAGCTGCACAGGTAGGCATCCAGGCAGGTCCTGAATATCTCCAGAGAAGGAGAATCCACAACCTCCCTGGGCAGCCTGTTGCAGTGCTCCATCATCCTCACTGTGAAGAAGTTCCTTCATACATTGATGCAGAACTTTCTGTGCTCTAGTTTATGGCCGTTTCCCCTTGTCCTGTCCCCAAAGATCACTGAAAAGAGGTTGGACATGTCCCTTTGACTCCCACACTTAAGATATTTATAAACATTAATAAGATCACCTCTGAGTCTTCTTTTCTCAAGGCTGAACCCAGTTCACTCAGCCTTTCCTCGTAAGAGAGGTGCTCCAGACCATTTATCTTCTTTGTGACCCTCCACTGGGCTCCCTCCAAGAGATCCTTGACTTTTTTGTACTGGGGAGCCCAGAACTGGGTACAGTACACCAGGTGAGGCCTGACCAGGGCAGAGTAGAGGGGGAGGATCACCTCCCTTGACCTGCTGGCCACGCTCCTTTTAATGCACCCCAGGATCCCATTGACCTTCTTGGCCACCAGGGCACACTGCTGGCTCATCACCAACCTGTCATCTACCAGGACCCACAGGTCCTTCTCTGCAGATCTCCTCTCCAGCAGGTCATGTTCCAACCTGTACTGATACTTGTGGTTATTCCTTTCCAGGTGCAAGACTCTGCACTTGCTTTTGTTAAACCTCATCTGATTTTTTGCTGCCCAGCTCTCCAGTCTGTCCAGGCCTTGCTGAATGGTCGCACAGTCTTCAGGTGTGTCAGCCACTCCTCCCAGCTTTGTATCATTGGCATACTAACTGAGGGTGGACACTCTCCCATCAAGGTCATTGATGAAGATACTGAATGAGACCGGACCCAGCACTGACCTCTGGGGAACACTGCTAGTCACAGGCCACCAACCAGATCCAACCCTGGTCTGCACCACTGATCACAACCCTCTGAACTTGGCCAGTCAGCCCATTCTCAATCCACCTCACTGTCCACTCATCTATCCCACACTTTCTCAGCTTCGTTATCAGAATGTCATGGGAGACAGTATCAAAAGTCCTTCTGAAGTCAAGGTAGATGTCATCCACTGCTCTACCCAGCTGGTGTTGCCATTGTAGAAGGCTACAATGTTGATCAAGCATGACTTTCCCTTGGTGAATCCATGCTGACTATTCCTGATAACTTTCTTCTTTTCCAATTGCTTGGAGATGGCACTTTTCCAGGGACAGAGATGAGGCTGACTGGCCTGTAGTTTCCCAGATTCTCCTTCTTTCCCATTTTGAAGACCTTGACATTGGCTATTTCAGTCTCCACACACCTCTCCTGTTTTCCAAGACCTGTCAAAGATGATAGAAAGCGGTTTGGCAATATCCTCTGCCAGCTACCTCAGCACACGTGGATGAATGCCATCAGGGTCCATGGATTTGTGCACACCGATCCCACTTAGATGCTCCCAGACCACCCCCTCCTCAGTGTATCTCTCTTTTTAGAAAAGCACTGATAAAAAGATTTATTTACTAAGCATGAAAAAATTATAACATTTTTTCCATGGGCTAGGAATCCACCTTTCAAAACCATTATTATTCTTGGAAGACTCAATATATCATACACTGAAAATGTTTCATATTTTAGTATTGGCAACTCTGAGAGACTCATACTAACCAATGTTGCTGAAATGTTCTTAAAATTATTCAGAGAAGGATTAGATCTCTAATTTATTTTCCTTTTGTTCCAAGTGTAAATATATATTTTTATTGTTTTCCAGTTGTTTCCCATAATTACATAAATATCATAAAAGGCATTTTTACTTGTTGCTATAATGGGCTTCGTTTTCTTCTCTCAAATTTCCTAGCGTTCTGAAGAAAAGAAAACAGAAAAGAGAGTGCTCCTGGCACTTCTAATTATAGGATAATTTGAATGTCACTGAAGGGAAAGGGAATGTCCAAATAGTGATGACAGAACGGAACAAGAAAGGTAGACAACTGACCTTGATTACAACCTAGAATTGTCACTAAACATTACAGAAATCTTTAGGAACTGTTGTTTCATAAATTATTTCTGACATTTACAATAAATATTAAATTAGATCTCCTGCGGTGTTTTTAAAGCAAAGTGAAAATGTCTTTAAAGTAACAAGATGAAATAGTACTTATTGTGGTTCTAATAAAACCTCAAGTAGCATTAATATGATTGTTTACATCTGCACCAAATTCACATAAGTTGATGTATTTATATAGATTTCTGTTCTCTTCCTTGTGATTTTCCTTGCTATTTGGAACAGTGTTAATACACTGATTTGTAGATTTTGAACCTTTATGCTCTTTTCTTTAGTCTTACCTATACTCAGATGTTTACAGCATCTGTAATGTTATTGATTTAATTATATTTTTAATATCTGCTAAAAAAATCAGTCAAAAATAGTAACGATATATTATGTCTCTTCAGAAATAATTTTATAATTAGCATATTGCTACCATCTTGGTCTGAATTACTAGAAAACATGTTGTTTTTGATGTTGCTCCATCTAGAAAAATAAATTTATAATGAAAACTTGATATCCTTTATTCATTTCTGTTTCTTTCTAAGAAACAAATGTTAAGATACAGGCTCATACTCAGAGAACATACATTTTCGCTTGTGAACAATACATATTACTGTCTTCATCGTAGCTCTGAATTTCTTCCTTCTATAGTCCTGTCCTGAAAGATTCCTCTTTAGGCTTTCTGAGAATCCCCGCTGTGTGCTATGATGGATACTGTCCATGCAGCCAAACATGCATCTCTAATAAAATAAAGAAAAATGCTTAACTATCAGTTTACCTGTAGAAGCATTCCAGCAATATAGTAGAGGTAAAACATAAAGAAACAAAAATGTTGCTTACCCTGCTTACTCTTAAGGTGGAAGTTGCTGTGAAAGTAAAACAAAAATCTGAGCTATTGCTTCTGAAACTGGAAAATTCTAAACAATTTTTTTCAATGCAGCTATTACTTCATCTAGAATTCCTTAAGTCCAAAACTCCTAATATGTTTGCATATCTTCCTAATTTGTGATTTACTTCTTATTGTAAGAAATAGATGCCTCAAAATCAAAGACTTATCCAAAGTGATTACACAGGTATTTTTCTTTCAGAATATATCAATAGAGAATGCCAAATATCATATCTTGTTTGAAGAAATCCAACTTTATTTGGAATTTCATGTTTTTCATGATTCTTAAAATCTCATGTCTGTTCCTTTTTATACATCCAGATAAAGTCCAGAATGACCTGTCGACCTATTTAGGGATTACATGATGCATTCATTGAAATTTTTTAATACTAAGGTGGGAAGAGAACTTAAGTCTTCTGACAAATCCTCATATAACAAGATTGTTATGCAAAAATTAAGCATTGCAGGTGATAGAGTGGCTGTCTGCAAGTCAACTCTGGCTGCAACGGACTTTTCCATCTTTTGAGATTAGGCTTCCAAACTTGCCTGGACACCATGCAGCCCGGGGTACTAGCAACTCTCTTGCATATAACTTCCTATGATTAACCACTATTAGTGGCAGGCTACATTGGAAAGTGCTAGTTTTAAATAACTATTTGGGTTATTTTATGAATGACTTTGACAGAATATAATCTACATAAAACGGATTAACTTTGTGCAACAACCTTACTCAAGTGACTTTTTCATTTTACCAACTGATATTTTGAAGTAGTGTTCAAGTGCAACAGTTTTTGCACAGGTGATAATTTTGGATATGGTCAGTTCTTCCACAGCATCAACATTTAATAGAACTGTTTCATGTAACATTATACATAATTAATACTTTCTTTCATCCCTCACAAAAAAAATCTATCACCTATTCAGAGCATTACTCAGCAAATCACCACTTCTTAATTAGACACAGAAAGGTAATTACTATAGATATCATCACAGTGATTTTCCACTCTCCTACAGTGAGTGATATCTACCTGTCTCCAAGCTCCTGGTGCTATGGGACTAGTGCTGTTTGGACATTCCAGGAATGTCTTCCCCTACATATCCAGTGTCAGGTTGACCAGGAGAAACAAGAAAATTTTTGTTTTCCTAGCTCTTTATTATATTCTGTTCATCTAACCAAGCATTAACTTCTAAATGTATTTACAAAGTCTGTACTTGTCTTGTTAAAAAATTTCTATGGGAGAAATACATTTTGTAGTTATCGGAGATGAACAATTCTGATAAATTATTAAAACTCCAATTTATAATCTTTCCTACATGACAATTATTCAATTCTACTGGGGTTTGTGACCTCGTATTCTTCTGAAGTATTGGCTCTTTAATCCTTGGTGAAGTTCATCTCAGTTAGAAAGCTCCAGTTTCAGCTAAGCTTCCCTGGCCTTGTACCTCTTCTGTGGAAATACGTTTGGTTTATTTCAGTCTTTGACCTCTTCAACATCTTTCAACCATGAGAGAATATGTGAAAAAAAAATGGCTCCGTAAAATGAACATTCTGTAGTTGCTGATAAAAGAAAAAATAAGTATATAACTGATTGTATTTATTTTTACATCCCTTCTAGGAAACTTCTAGCTATTGTCATAGGTTTTGCTTTAGCAACAACTTTAAAATCACCAGATTTTGTGTCACC
>PPHD01014976.1:0-16372 GCA_002909625.1 Bambusicola thoracicus | reverse complement strand
CCTGGGCTCGCTGAAAGGTTCCCAGAAGGAGGATCTCCAGATAGAGATCCTTTCTCCTGGGGAGTCAGCCCTTAAATGGGGTCTAGCCATGCTCCACCCCTTCTGGCCACTCAGGTGAAACTGCGTTCACCTGTGCCCCTGCAGCTGACTCAACACTCACCTCAGGTGGTCAATCAGAGGTTCAGGCCGTGATTCAACAGTTCCCATACAGACGCATAATGAGTTTGTGCCTCAGCTCTCCACTGAGGAGATGATTTTCTGCCTCTCATCAGGGTTTGGAGAAATTAATTTATGTGTCTCTGAGATGCACTGAAATATATTTTCCTTTTTTCCCCCTAATGCTGCTTGAACAAGAAACCTGAGAAAAACCCTCCAGGATTGCACACACACAGAATCATAGAATGACCAAGGTTGGAAAAGGCTTCTAAGATCACCCAGTCCAACTGTCCACCCATCACCAATATTTCCCACTAAACCACGTCCCTCATTACAACATCTGAACATTTCTTGAACACCTCCGGGGATGGTGACTCCACCACTTCCCCGGACAGCCTGTTCCAGTGCCTGACCACTCTCTCAGAGATGAAGTATTTCCTAACATCCAACCTGAATCTCCCCTGGTGGAGAGCCATCTCTACCCCCGGGTGGATCCCATCTGGCCCCATGGACTTCTCACAGTCCAGTTGGAGTAATAGGACTCTAACTGCTTCCACATGAATCGTGGGTGGTTATTCTGCTCCCCACTCAAGACTTCCAGGCCAGAGAGTAAAGTATCCCACAGATAACTGGTCCGACTTTTAAAGACACACATAAAGAAAGCATTGATAACCTCAGCCTGTTCTTTATCCTCAGTGATCCCCGTCACATCCAGTAAAGGATGGAGACTCTCCTTAGCCCTCCTCTTACTGTTAATATACTTGTAAAAAAACCTTTTTATTCTCTTTTACCCCAATGGCCAGGTTGAGTTCAAGCTGGGCTTTTGCCTTTCTAATGCTCTCCCTACACATCCCAATAACTTATTTGTACTCTCCTTGAGTTGCCCGTCCCTTCTTCCACAGGAGGTACAGTCTCTTTTTCTCCTGGAGCCTCAGGAAGAACTCCCTGTTCATCCATGCCAGCCTTCTTCCCCACTGGCTCATCTTGCAGCACAGGGGGATAGATTGCTCCCAGGCCTTTAACACCTCACAATAGACAACCTGGCAGGTGAACCTCCCACCACATCCTTGCTCACCTCTCCTGGAAGTTCCAAAGCCTCAAACCTATTATATAGGGGCACCTGGGGAACTGAGGTAGATTGGGATGGGGGTTGCCAAGTAGGGACCTGTTTCCACTCCTCTTCCCTTAAACTGTCTCCCTCTGCTCAGTGATGGCAGGGCAAGGAGTACACCACAGTTTGGTGGGTATCACCCCCATGTCTTTCTCAGACATTCAGCACAGTTACTCCAGCAGTCTACCTCCTACTCACACTCTCTGATACTCCTTAATCTCTCCCTCTCTCCCTTTAGCTCCTCCACCACACTGAGCAGATCACCCACCTGCTCACACCTCACACAGGTGGAACCCTCTGCCGGCCTTTACTGGCATCCACGGGCTCAGGCACTCACTGCAGCCACAGACCTGAACCGCCACATAAAAAAGGCGGGAACTCGGTCTGGGTCGCCACGTTCTTTCTTGCCAGAACTTTCTGCCTCGCGGCGGAGGCCATGGCTAGATCTCCTGTCTGGTTGGCAACCGAGAGGTGAGCCAGCCTCTCGGATGCGCCGAGATACTCACCGTCCTTCTGCTCCCCTTAGCGAACTGCCCGTACAGACTGCTGCGTCACGCCCTCGTGCCGCGCTGCGCCCCCTAGCGGCAGGTTTTGTACACGCAGGGGGTGATCCTGGCGCTGCCCCTATGATAACAGAACGCCGCTGCCACACGGAGGACAATGGCGCCCGGCAGCCGCTGCCTGAGGGGGCTGCCCCTCAACCAGCCGCGGGCTTCCGCTTCGGTACGGAATGCGACCGCTCCAGAGCCGAGTACCGAAGAAAACAAAACAAACAAAGAAAAAAAGTAGTGGTGCAAATCTGAGCTGTTTGCTTTCCTGAGCTGTTAGCTTGTGGAGTAGGGTTGTTGTCCAGTTTCCATGGCTGGATCAACATTTCACATGTGACAGATAGGATAGATTCCTGCATCCCCTTTGAAACGCGCTGGGATGGTTTGCCAATGTACGTGTGGCATCTGCCAAGCCATAGCAACTTGACGCACTGGGGTTTGCTGAGGCTCTGTCCATGGAGAAGTGGTTTGCTTTAGTAGTTAAGCATAAGCAAACCAAAATTATGATGACAGAAGTGACAGCCACCTAAAAGTTCCTTCAGAAAGGTTCCTTCCAGCTCTAAGGATTCCTTGATTGACCAAATACTTCTTTATAAGATACAATCCTTCAGTGAGCAATACCTTCCCATTTTCCCCAAATAAAGCGGAACAATGGTGAGATTAACATTTCTGAAGGGAGTATGTAAATGAAAGAAGTCCTTTAAAGAATGTTAAAACAATGGGGAAGCAATATCCTCCCACAGAAAGTCTAACATCTTCTTTCTACCAGGGAAGAATAGGAACTCTCCTATCCACAGATGCATCTCCAGAGTCTGATTGTTCATCCCACTGTTTGCCTGGTTTGTGGAGGGGGCCACACACAGCCAAGCTGCTGTGTCTTCCGTGATGAAGTCGATAGCGCAGTTCTGTTCTCAGAGTTCATTCTGAAAACCACGCAGTCAGTGATGCAAGCAGATTTAAACATTCCCTGGGATTTCCAAAGCAGTAGATGTTTACTGGTGTGTTTACACCAATGTGTTGCTTGAATTCCTGAAAAGAAGTGAAGCAGTAATAAGGAGAGCATAAGGTGTTGTGCTGTGGCCTTAGAAAGCAAACTCCACAGCTTTTAGAGGCTCACCCTTCTCTTATGTAAATCATTTAAATGACAGACAACTAATACAACAAAGCAAAAAAAAAGTGTTTACTGCAATAAAGGAGTTCTATGAAGAAAGGGGTACTAAGCAGCACTGTGCTCCCCACAGTACCTCAGGCATCCTGAGTCAAGTCAGCTCTCCACCCATCACCCACTTGCAGGCCTGGCTTAGTCTAAAACAGCCGTGTTACAACTGAGCCTTCCGCATGCATACATAAAGTCTGAGGTACTCACAGATCTGTAGAAAACTTACCCATATTGAGTCCCACCAGGAACTGCTTTCTTAAAAGTTTTCAGATTTTATGGGAAAGTCATTATCAATGCATTTCTCTTAAAACTTTGGAGGAGAAATTTTGGGAACAGGAGGCATCCCCTGTATAGTATGAGATGTACAGATAAGGGTGATGTGACTGCCACATATTCTTAGGTGCTAGAAGCAGGGTGTGCCAAGCTGTGGAAAAGACCAAACTGATGAGAGGTGCTCAAGGTCAGATTGAATGGGGCAGCCTGATCCAGTGGTTGGCACCAGCCCACAGCAGGGGGTTGGAGCTTGATGATCTTTAAGGACTCTTCCAACCCATGCCATTCTACAATTCTTTGCTTATGCGCTGAAAGGAAAGAAGGCCAATCTCAGAACCTCAAAACATCACAGAGAGAGGAGGATGTGCACCTTCTGTCCCAAATATATTAAAAAATCAGACCAGTCATTTTTAATACAGTTATTGTGCATCTACACTTATCTCACCACCCTAGAACCTAAATCACCTACTATTCAAATGCTTGCTGCAAAAGTAGATTTTATAGATGGTGGGGAAAGACATCTGTTGCTCTTCATATGGTACTTCTCTCTCCCTCGTTCTTGTTTTAAATAGGTACATAAACACATCAAGTAAGAATGAGCATAAAAGTCCATGAAAATATATGCCGATACAAAGGCTGCAGATGGTACAAGCTGAGAATAATTGCATTATCCACTGGCGGGAACTTTCTCCACAACACCAGCCCCCCAAAACATTGCCACGCCAAAGGAGAAGAGTGGGACAGGTGAAAAATGGATGAGGCATTTGCTTCTCAGATGGAACTGTAGGCCATGAACCTAATGAGAAAAGGAAGAAAACCTCAAGGTGACAGGAGGTAGGTCCCATTCCTACAGCTCCTGGCCTCCTTCCTCCACTGGGATACAACGTTGGCTCTGCCTTTTCTGGCAATATCCCCTCAACTGGAAAAAGAGGCACTTCTATAGAACACAAATTTGCATGCACCTACAGCCCTGTCGGATGGATTCTCTACTAACATCACCAGCTCCACATACTGCTAATTGCAGAGGCTGCTAATCCAGCTGAGAAGCTAAAATTATATTAGTTTTCAACAGGATTTACATATACTCTGTCGTATTTCTGTATCAGTTAGCAATTACAGTTTAAACTGTTGAACACGCAGCTTGCTGTAGGCCTAAGTAACGTCTAATAGCATTAACAGCCCACTTCCCCATCAGCCCCAGGATCTCTTTAGAGGCTCATTGATCCTGAGGCCTGCTGCATGGCACAGCAGCCATGTGCTCCCCTCCCAACAGCCTCCCCAGAGGCTTCTGTTCTTCCAAACTCTGCTGCCTGGAGAGCTGAGGAGCAAGGATGGGCCATGCACATCCCTCAGGGACTCCTTCACCCACTGCTGGCTCTGTGGCACACAGTGCTTGATTTCCTTGATGAAGTTTTTAAACTGGGGATCGTGGTGCCATGTGGACTGCACTATATGAACTACATCTGCTGTCAATGAGACCAGGGCAAAGCTTTTGTTTTCTTGAGAGGGATCAAGGTAGGCTTAAAATTAGGCAGAAACACAGGTGCTTCTCATGGCATTCAAGATATTAAGAGAGACTGAAAAGCCAACTGTAAGGTAGGGCTGTCAGCACTGCATTACTTGGTTTTCCATTTCTCCCTCTATGACGTGCTCAATTGATAGAAGGAAAAATCAGTGGGATCCTACGCAAGACCATGTGTTCTGTTAGGGAGAGGGACGACTGCAAGGCATACATGTGTATATCCAGGTGAATATGAAGAGAGATCAAAACCCTTAGAAATTACAGCACCCTTCAGTGCTGGAACAACACTGGCACTCATTTCCTTCCAAGCAGAGCTGGGCTCTCTTGGTTCATATGTAGGCAGTTACAAGGGTGATTTTTGATAGTACGTTAAGTGTTTAGGGAGAGCACTCAGAGACAAAATGGTGTAACCAGATGAAACTGCAACTGCTATTTCAGCTCTCTGAATAAATTAAGTGGTTTTAATCTGATTGGGATACTGAGCCAGAGTTAGTATCTCCACTTGTAAAAATATTAGCCAATCTTGAGCAGCCATAAATGGACAAGATCCGGGTCTTGTTATAATCAGTCTTGAAAGCGCTGTGTATCAATGTGCTGTAACACAAACTAATTTATTGGTGGAGGTTCAGAGCACCTCACTGATAGAGCCGCAGCTTCACACAGTGCAGCTGGGGATGTACGCCCTACAATCCACAGCAGGGATACGACAGCACTCTCCTATCACTGTAAGATAATGAAGTCTGCGTCCAGGCCTTGGGCCCCCAGCACAAAAAGGATGCAGAACTGTTGGAGCAGGCCCAGAAGATGCTCAGAGGGCTGAAGCACCTCTCCTATGAAGAAAGGTTGAGGTAGCTGGGCTTGTTCAGCCTAGAGAATAGAAGGCTCTGGGGAGACCTCATTGCAGTCTTCCAGTACTTGAAGGGAGCTTAACACACAGGAGGGGAACTGACTTTTTGCACTATCTGACAGTGTTAGGACAAGGGAGAATGGCTTTAAACTAAAAGAGGGGATATTTAGGTTAGATATTATGTGGCAATTCCTTACTTAGAGGGTGGGGAGGCCCTGGCACAGGTTGTCCAGAGAGGTGGTGGATGACCCAACCCTGGAGGCACTCAAGGCCCGGTTGGATGGGGCCCTGGGCAGCCTGAGCTGGTGCCCCCACAGCAGGGGGTTGGGGCTGGGTGTGTTTGAGGGTTCCCTTCCAACCCAACCATTCTATGATTCTACAAAACATCCCTGTAACTGTTCTATGTCTGCAAGGCAATCTGTCTGCATTTAAGAGAGGGGAAAAAACATCAATTATGAACAGATCAGGAGAAGGTTGAAAAGCTCTGAGAAAGTGACAGACTTATGTTTTACAGCAGCAGACACATGAAGCCAAGGGTTATAAGGTGTGGGTACATAAAATAAAATTATATACATGTGAGTGAATAAGGCAAGAAAGGCATCAAATTACAACACCATCTAGCCTTGCAAATCTGTCCTGGTGCCAGTAGCTGTACCACTCTGTTCCAAAGGTGGTATTATCACAGCTGTGTTTGCATTCAATGCTTTTTGTCTCTTCGGGATTTTTCCTGTAGGTTGGTGGGACTGCCCAAATGCTATCAGTATTACTGCTAAGGGGACTAAAATTAAATACCCACAAGTGGTATTTTGCACCGTGAAGCTTGGCCTCACCAGGCACCAAAATTCCAGTCTCATTAGGACTGAAGCAGAGAAGTAGGCCCTTAATGAGGCACATGAATGTCTCCCTCTTATATGAGCAGTGTTTGCAAGGCGATCCAAGTTCTGTCCAGCCTGGATTCTTCTCCACGCCTGTATAAACAATGAGCACACCTACAGCACACCTATCTTCTATCTCCTATACAGCCATCAAAGGCACAGCAGATGCAGACACTCCACCTACATGCACCACATTAAATGCACGTTTGAGACATAGGCCAGTTGAGGGCCTCTGCAACTTAAATGAGTTGTAAATGAGGAAGCAGGGCTTCAAAAACCCCTCAACTGCTGCTTCAGTGGTAACTGCTTTTGGCTGCTCAGAAGCTTTCCTTTTAGAAGCAGTAATGCCTATCCTCAGGCACCCACTGTTGAAAGAGGTGTGAGGTCTTCAGGAAATCTACCTATTGATGTATCCTGAAATCCAGCTGGCAAATCCCCCCAATCTGACCCTGTTCCAATTAAAAATTGTGAGATGTAAAGCAAACAGGTTAACTCACTAAAACTTCTGCTGTGTAGAAAAATAGAATCATGAAGGATTAAGGTTGGAAAAAACCACTAAGACCATCCAGTCAAACCCCAACCCATCCCCACCGTGCTCAGTAACCATGTCCCTCCGTGCCACATCTCCACGGTTCTTGAACACCTCCAGGGATGGTGATTTCACACCACCTCCCTGGGCAGCCTGTGCCACTGCACCACCACTCTTTCTGAGAAGAAACATTTCCTATTATCCAATCTGAACCTCCTCTGGTCCAACTTCAGCCCATTCCCTCTCGTCCTATCACTGTTACCTGGGAGGAGAAGCCAAATCCAACCGCACTACAAACTCCTTTCAGGGAGTTGCAAAGAGTCAGGTCAGGCAGAAGAAGAACTCCTTAAACTTTGTTAAAAACCAGACTATATTTGAGGTGTTATACTGTTAAACCCTGCAGTCTGGCAAGGCTTTTTCTAATAGCATTTCAGGCCATAATGTAAAGATTCATACAAACTCTGACATATACTACAGGGCAGGACGTCAACACATTTGGCATAGGATAAAAACATTCTTCATCACAGGTAAGAGGAAATCCACCTGGTGATTTTAATCAGCTCTGGCTGAGGCTCTGTATGGACTGCCAGATGCACACAGGCAACACTTGTTTCTAAGCAGGTCTCTCACCCTGCACAGAATAATAATTCCCCAAAAAGAAACCCATTGTGTTTAACAACCATGGACTGGGAAAGCTCACTCCCATTCATCTGATAGCAATCCTAGAAGATAATTCATAAATCAAAAATTAAGACTGACGCTGATCTGCCTTTAAAAGCGCACCGTAGCATAAATGCTGAAATACTCTGAACAAAACTTGGAATTTATGCTTTATAATTAAGCGATGAGTACTAAAGTGATTCATGGCAGAACTCTCCTGATTTAATGCTGGTTGGAGTCAAAAAAGGAAAAATGATTCACATTATTTCTGATACCTTCCTCTGGTATTTACTGCAAAATTACTGTCACACTGTGTTCTGAGGCTATGTAACAGGATGTGCTGCAGGCTGTACAGCAAATCTGGCTTGGGAAACGAGAGCTCCCTTTCTGAGAAAGCCATCCCAGGTCATCTGCCTTCCTGAGCTGTAAACCTTCCTGACTGTCTGTCGATGTAGATGCTGAACTGCTCCAGCAAGGTGACTGAATTCAGGGCTGCTATGAGGCTCATGAAAGCACAGAAACCCATCAAGGGAATCCAGGGCTGCCTTTCACTTGGCAGCAGTTCACTTACTTTGTCGTCATCTGACTGGGCACCTGTCTCATCCGATTTCTTTTTATTTTTTGCACAAAACTAAGTCTTTATCTTCGTCTGTGAAATGTGAAGAAGTTTCTGCCGGGCAGCCGGCCTCCTGCTAAGTAAATGCCACTGACATCTGCCTGTGCCCTCTGTGAGGCTGGAGATGCTGCAGCAGCTGCAGTGCTGCAGAGAGGCTGCCACGAGACGGCAGTGTTTCTGAAGACTTTTCCTCTGTCTGAACAGACAACTCTACAGATTTCGGGGATACATGCTGCTTTATGCTAAAGGCCAGGAATAATTCACTGCTATGGAAAGGCCACCCTCCAGAGAGCTAGAAAAGAAAAAGGGCAAGCAGTATGATTTTCTGTTATTTAAATGCAGTTGTTCAAGCAAAATTGTCTGTCAGCTGCTTCACATTTCTCATTGTAATGGTCACTTCATTTTCAACCCTTTCTTTTGCAGCATTAGTGTCAGCAGGCTTCGCCTGAAGCCATGTTATATTGCAAGCATGTTTGAGATGATTGGAGCTGCTGTTCCCTCCAGATAACATTGTCAGAGCAGAACATTTTCATCCCTAAAGGTGAACAACAGAGCTTTGGTAGCAGCATATTTTTACAACTGTAAATGATCCCAGGTAATTTAGGGAACGTGGGCAAATGCTTGCCTTTAATTGAGAGGGTGAGGTGCAGGCAGCTGAACTCTGCCAGCTCACCACCCTGCAGAGCTTTTTTGCAGGTGGAAAGATTCTTGGATCTTTCAGGTTGGATGAAACCAGGCATTCAAGATGACCCTGAGAAGGGAGTTATGCAGTTACAAGAACCTCCTGCTGCTTGTTGGATTTCAGAGCTGGTGGCATTCAGCTTTCCTGTTCTGCACCTCTTTGGCTGGGGCCAAGCTTTGTTCCCTGAAGAGGGCAGAAACAAAGTTCAGTTTCGTCTGCCATTGGTTGCCCTGGAGAAAAGGGCTCAATGTGTCCAAGCTCAAAAGGATGCCAACAAATCCAAAAATGAAATTCTTAAACAATAGTAACAAAAGCAACTGAACCAGAAGTCCATGTTCTTAAATACTCGAGGTCTGAAGCCCTACCCTCTGGTGTCTGTAGATAGCATAATAGACACACCACAACTTCTAACAGTTCCAACTTTTTTGCTGCTGATGTAGAAGTCAAAAGTAACACAGTTTGGCTTTCAGCTTCAAGGGAGACTGCCCACTGCTGACGGTTTGAAAAACCATCAGGCTGCCTGTAGCTAAGCACCTTTGACATCAAGTTGCTGGAGAAGAGGGCCACAGAAGGCCATCGTATTATCTTCTTAGTTGTTGGTCAGTTAGACCCACACCAGCAAATACACAGGCTTTGCTTTTCCTATCTGCAGAGTTACAGAAATCTATAGCTTTTATGTTTTCATTTCTTGTGTTAGGTGGAGCAGCTAATTAATAATCAGAGAGCTTCAAAAGCATCCTTTTGTAATTGCAGTTGTCGGCAAGTTTGGCACATAAAACAAGGATAGAAAGCATCATGAAAGCTCTCATTTCCCACTTGCCTCCTCTGTCAAGCCCGTCTCCATTCAAAGATTCTTTCCATTGCTACCCATTTCTTTCCTGCATGCTTTAATTGCTTGGTAGAATGTGCTGCATACATACCAAACTCATGCCAAGCACACATCGGGCATATTCACTAAGTATAAAACGTACACTTTTCTCCATATGAGTTCATTGCTTATGCTTGTCTGGTACACTGAAACATGCATTTCTGGGAAGCTGCAATAAAATAAAGTTTTGTAAAACATACTTCATTGCAGTGATAAAAATGAAGTTACATCTGGACAGAAAGACGATTTTAAGTAGTAAGGCAGCAGCGATTATCTTGTCTGGTGGAACAGCCAGAGAGGTTTAAGCAGAATATTTACTCTGAGTATTTGCAGAGCATTTAAGACTTGGTTCCAAATTCTTCTTGCATGACAAAAACCATTTTGGCGCAAGTAATTTTGCTTTCTCTCTCTTGTGCCCTTTACCATAAAGAAAAATGCAAGTGCGCTCATAGCTGTATAGCCTTTTTGGAGTAATGCCCACAAGGCTTTGGCTGATTGAAACATACATCCTAGACCATTACAGTATATTATATCTTCAAATTCACATAAAACAAACTGCTGTCTCTCATAAAGATCCTGCCATCTCTCTCCCTCCACCAGACACAGACAGCGGGGACAGATTTTCCCCCCAGACACATGATCACATCTTCACATCCTCCAGCATGAGGCCTGCCTGACTGGTAAAAGTGTTTGTCACCTTGGAGTGGTGAGAAAGGGGACCCAGGACTGGAACAATACGGTCCTAATGCTGATTACTGACCACGGTGTGAACCTCTGGGAAGATTCAGGTCTGGCTGATGGTTTTACATCGTTGTAACCACATCAGAGTCAGTGAAAGCACTCTGGATTTACTCCACATTTCCAGCAGGATTGGAATTGGATTCATCGCTGGACAGACATGAACCTTTTCTGGAAAGCAGTAAGCACAGATATTCTGTCAGGTAGCTAACCTCAGTAGCGTTTAAATTATGTTACTTAAATCAACTGATACAGCTGGATGAAAGATGAAATATGAGGATGAACAGCATGATATCAAGCTGACTTCATGCAGCTTTGGCAGTTTTATGATTACTCTAATTGTAGAAACAACAAAGCTCTGTCACTCCTCTATTAACCTCAGCTTTCCACATTTCTGTAATAGAATCACATTCGTACTACTTGCTTCCGTTACCCTGGTAAATATGGAGATGCTGAGGGTAAAATCACCATTGAAAATGGTCTCTTCCATCTAGCACTTGAGTGAGTAATGACAACGACCTGAGACGACGCTGAATGAATAGTGAAGGTTGAATTAATTGTGAAGTAGAACATTTCTCATTATCTGTCATATACTTACATTCTGCAATCTTTGAAAAAATTTGATCCTCAAACTGCAGGATGCAGGCAGTAATAAAGTGAAATGTTTTAAACATCAGAATAAGAGTCCATTATAATAGCACTGACTGAAGTTACAGTCATGCTTTGCCCAGTCCTTTGGAGGTTAACTTGCCGTACCTCAGAGGGCTGCAAATTCTGGCTTGTAGGACACTGCTTATAAACATCTTTCTGAACTTTCACTGTACTCTTGCAGTGAGCTTTCAAAAAGCCATTCAAAGTAGCAAATGCTCATTTGTGGCTTTGTGGTTTGTCTACATATGAACATAAAAAAAAATACACAGCTAGGAATCTGAGGAATTACTCCAAGTGTCTACAGATACCAGTAAACTTAAAAATAAAACAAGATATTTCCGTCAATAAAAGTGCCTTTTTACTATTTTGATTATGATCCTTTTAAAACTCTGTTACACCAGAAAATCAAAATTATGTCTGATGGTTCGTGAAATTGTTGTCTGTACAAAGGACCTCTAAATTAAGAGCTGAACATTGAATATAGCTGTAGTAACTTCAAACCAAAATTGTTCCCAGAACTGACACACTACGCTTGTGACAGGCCTTCAGACTGCCATGCCAGTAGGATGCCTGGGCACTCGACTACATCCTCCATTCCCATGTCCTGAGAAGGTAAGTATGCATCTTGTTTCTGGAACTAAAGCGTGCTTCAGGCTCTTTGGGGCTAAAATGCACAGATTAATGACTTCTATAGTAACTGTTTGAAACCAGTTATGGATTTTGGGTTTCCATCTTCCCAGAGGCTCGCTCTCCTGTTTTCAGAGAGCTTTGTCATCACAGCATCCCCCAGATAAACGCACCTGGTTTACAGGTCCTGAGCAATCAATGCATATTCAAATGATGCTGCAACGCACATCCTCCCATCAACCCCTCCTGCAGAAGGATGGCAGAGTGCACACATGAAGAACTCCCTGGTACAATCACCACTGTGGCATTTCAGAATAATAAACATGATTTGTTTTTTTATTGCAGACAGTGGTTTCTTTTCCCCCCCCACTACAGAAGTCTCCTTCACCAAAGAGGAAGATGGGAAGGGAAATATTTTACAATTTAAGGTAGAACAATTTCCTCACCAGCACTGCTATGAAGGGTAGATGTGTTATTTTAAATACTTCCTGTCGTGTTTTCTAAATGCCATAAGTATAACCATCTCCATGTCTACGGTCACAAAACTGGAAAGGTGAGTTCTCAGCCACTTGTGCTTATGTTTTGTTTTTTTTTTTTCTTTTCCCTTCCGTAGAACATCTTTTAGCTCACTTCAGTATTTACAGTTGAGCTGATGCCTTCCTGCCACTGAACAGAAATAATGAGTGCCTGTCAGCATGAACACCGCACTGCTTATGAGGACTGCATTCATTGGATAGCAGTTTGGAGCAACATAATTTATAATAATTAACACATTAACATTCCAATAAAAGGTAGTCTTTGCCGTACTCTCACAGTACACAGCAATAACACCATCATCATAATAGTTAAAACATTACCTTAGCCTGCCAGAATCACTTGCTCACAATCTGCAATGCTAAATTAAAATGTTCTTCCTATTCCCATACACTTTGCAGGTTATTTATTTTTAATTTAGCTTTGGGTTCAGAAACTACAGTAATACCCAGTACTATCCCTACCATTCCTCCCTTCTCATTACACTTTCACCAACCTCATATTGCTGGCTTTCCACCCAAGTTGCTACTGGCCTTCGAGCACTTTCTGTGCTACCACAGTCCTAGGGCAGGGAAATAACCACCTCCTGCATCCACCAGCCTACAAAAGAGAGTTGGGAACTCTCATTGCTCCCAGCAGGCCAGTGTAAAAATATTAGGTTGGATATTAGGAAAAACAACTTCTCAGAAAGAGTAATGAGAAATTGGTACAGGCTGTCCAGGGAGGTGGTGGAGTCACTGTCCCTGGAGGCGTTCAGGAAATGTGGAGATGTGGCACTGACAGATGTGGTCAGTGGGCATGGTGGGGATGGGTTGGGGTGGGACTTGGTGAACTTAGCAGTCTTTTACAACTTTAGTGATTCTATGAAAAGAAATCAAAGTCAACAAATTCTCGGCGTTAAGTTCAGTAAATACTACTCCATTATTTCATTTAAAGAGCAAAGAGATTATAGGTGTGATTATTGCATCCATAATATGCACTATTTCTGTGGCCTCGGACAGATGATTTATATTGCCCAACTCATAATCGTCTTCTGCATTTTTCATATGGAAAGGAAATACCACAGAGGTGCCCCTGCCCTGAGGACAGGCAGGAGAGAAAAGGGGACTGCAGGTGGTCCAAGCTGTACTCCTGACTGCGACATTTCCTCTCTGATGCTTGTGGGTTGGTCAGTGCAACACGAGGACCAGCACCCTTCCATTTACTTACACTTTCCTGGTTTCTGTGTTTAGACTGAAAGCCTCAGTTACTCACCATGCATATATGGAGCCCCTACTACAAAAGAGACTTTGATCTTCTGATCTAAATGAGCCTCTGATCTTAGCTAGGGCTCATAGGTGCAAATGCTGGAGAAATAATAACAGATGGAATATCACAGTGATATATTAATTACCATATAGAGCCATATAAAGCTAATCGGGGAATGTTTCTGGACAAAGATCTCATAAATAAACCAAATGTGAATGCATAAATAAGTAGAATGCAAAAACAGGGCCATTATAAGGGAATATGTGTGATTTTTTTTTTTTTTTTTTTTTTTTGTCTCTATGTTAAGCAGTCCTTGACATCTCTTTTAAAATGTATATATTTACACTGGCAAAAGAACAATCCTTACCACCTAAACTACAGAAAGAAACCAAAAATATGCTGGACAGCTTTGCCATTAAGATCTATTTTGTCTTTCTTTTCAAGTATATTCAAATTTCTTCCTCTGCCTACCTGCCTATCACACTTGTCAAGAACTAAGCATTGTAGTATGATGAAGGTTTTCAAAGTTATAAACATAAATTAAAGGTGAAAGTTCTAACAATACAGAATATCTCAGAGGAAGAAGGCATAATCAGAACTACCTGAAAAAAAATTTCAGATCTGGCAGATCTTAGATACTAAGCTGCTTGTGTATTTTTCATGCTATCCATCTCATATCATAGGCTCATGAAACACATTTTCATGGAATCATAGAATCGTTAAGGCTGGAAAAGACCTCTAAAATCACCAAATACAAATTCAACCCACCCCCGCCATACTCAATAGTCATGTCTCTCAGTGCCACATCTCCACAGTTCTTGAACACACCGAAGGATGATGACCACCACCTCCCTGGTCAGACCATGTCAATGTCTCACCACTCTTTCCGAGAAGAAGCTGTTCCAGTATCCAACTTGAACCTCCCTTGGCTCAACTTGAGGCCATTACCTCTTGTCCTATCGCTGTTACCTGGGAGAAGACACCTAGCCCCATCTTGCTACAACCTCCTTTCAAGCAGTTGTAGAGAGCAATAACGTCTCCTCTGAGCCTCCTCTTTTCCAGCCTGAACAATCCCAGTTCCCTCAGCTGCTCCCCATAACACTTTTGCTTCAGTCCTCTTACCAGCTTTGCTGCCCTTCTCTAGACATGCTCCAGGGCCTCAATGTCTTTCTTGTAGTGAGGCACCCAAACTGAACTGAAAGTACTCAAGGTGCAGCCTCACCAGAGCTGAGTGCAGAGGAACACTTACCTCCCTGCTCCTGCTGGCTGCACTATTTCTGACATAAGCCAGGATGCTGTTGGTCTTTTTGGCCACCTGGGAACACTGCTGGCTCATGTTCAGCCAAACATCAACCAACACCCCCAGATCCTTTTCCTCCAAGCAGCTTTGCAGCTACTCTGCCCCGAGCCTATAGCGATGCAAGGGGTTGTTGTGGCCAAAGCATAGGATCTGATACTTGATCTTGTTGAACTTCATCTCATTGGCCTCAGCCCACTGATTCAGCCTGTCCAGATCCCTTTGTAGGCCCTTGCTGATTGCCCAGGCCGATTGACGCTTCCTGCCAATTTGGCATGATCTGCAAACTTACTGAGGGTGCACTAAATGCACTCAAATGGTCAATAAAGATATTAAACATGATAAGCCCCAATACTAACCCCTGGAGAACACCACTCATTACCAGTTGCCAGCTGGATTTAACTCCATTCACCATTACTCTCTGGGTTCAGCCATCCAGGCAGTTCTATACTGAGCAAAGAGTATACCCATTCAAGCCAGAGGCTACCAGCTTCTCCAGGAGAACAGTGTGGGAGACAGTGTCAAAGGCTATCCTAAAGTCTAGGTAGACTACATCCACAGCCTTTCCTTCATCTATCAGTCAGGTCATCTGGTCGTAGAAGGAAATCAGGTTGGTCAAACAGGACCTGCCTTCATGAACCCATGCTGGCTGCGCCTGATCCTCCAGCTGTCCTGCACACGTTACATGATCACACTCAACACAATCTGTTCCATTACCTTCCCTGGCACTGAACTCAGGCTGACAGGCCTGTAGATCCCTGGATCCACCTAATGATTATTTTTACAGGTGGAGTGCAAGCCTCCAATTCTCCAGGACCTCTCCAGTTGACCAGGGTTGCTGATAGATGGTGGAAAGTGGCTTGGCTGCTTTTTCGGAGATGCATTTTCACATTGTACACTGCACAGGAGCTCAGGCCAGAGGAACAATAGCAAAGGTACCAATATGGAGTTCAAGTAACAAACTGTAAATATGTTATGGAGATGAATAGGGCCCAGAATGCTCCAAAGAAGTGAATTGCTCCTTGTGAGGCATCTGGCCCCTCCAAAGCACTGCAGTTCACATCTCCATCACTGTCTCCTCACATATCAAACTCCGTTGCACACAGCCAGGTCTCCACCAGCAACAAACCTGAAAGTTAAAAATTCCTTCTAAAACTAGTGGACGTTCATAGCCATACAAACATAGGTTCACAGAATCATAGAATGGCCTGGGTTGAAAGGGACCTCAGGGATCACGAATTTCCAACTCCCGTGCCACAGGCAGGGCCACCAACCTCCCCACTTCATACTAGACCAGGCTGCCCAGGGTCCCATCCAGCCTGGCCTTGAACACCTCCAGCGACAGAGCATCCACAGCCTCTCTGGGCAGCCTGTTCCAGCGCCTCACCACTCTCATAGTAAAGAGCTTCCCTGACATCCAACCTAAGTCTT
>PPHD01014975.1:6094-16372 GCA_002909625.1 Bambusicola thoracicus | reverse complement strand
ATCAGAAGAAGTTTAGGTTGGACTTAAGGAAGAACTTCTTCTCTCAGAGAGTGGTCAGACACTGGAATGGCCTGCCAAGGGAGGTGGTGGAGTCGCCATCTCTGGCAGTGTTCAAGAGGCGTCTGGACGAGGAGCTGCGAGATATGGTTTAGTGCTTGTGGTGGCAGTGGCAGTGTGAAGACGGTTGGACTAGATGATCTTTATAGGTTGTTTCCAACCTTATGATTCTATGATTCTATGATTCTATGATTCTCATCTACCAGGACCCCCAAGTCCTTCTCCACAGGGCTACTCTTAAGGGATTCTTTGCCCAGTCTGTATAAACACCTGGGATTGCCCCAGCCCAAGTGCAACACCTTGCACTTGGCCTTGTTGAACCTCATTAGGTTTTCACGGGCCCACCTCTCTAGCCTGTCCAGGTCCCTCTGGATGGCTTCCCTTCCTTCCAACGTATTGACTGCACCGCTCAGGTTGGTGTCATCTGCAAACTTGCTTAGGGTGCACTCAGTGCCACTGTTTATGTCACTGATAAAACTGTTGAAGAGCACTGGTCCCAAGACCAACCCCTGAGGGACACCACTTGTGACCAGCCTCCACCCTGTCACAGAACCGTTGATCACAACCCTTTGGCTGCATCCAGCCAACCAGGTCCTAGTCTATCAAACGTCTTCAAATATCTTCAAATCCATTCCTCTCCAATTTAGAGAGAAGGATGTAGTGAGGGATCATACAATGGAATATTGGCAGGAAGGTTCAACCTGTTCTGCATTACCACCAGCATCTGCCTCTGATGTTCTGGGCCAACAAAATCATTAGGATACATTACTTTCAGAGCAGCTCTTGTATGAGCATTGGAGAAAATGAAGTTCGTGCTTGTGATGCATCTCTCTATAAATGCGAAAAATACGAGTCTTTGTCAAAAGAGAAAGATTTCAGATTATACGTCTGAAAAAAAATATGAGGAAACTTAAATGTTTTAATTTGTTTTATTTTTCTTTTAAGTGGCATTTGATAAAAGCAAGGTTAACTATGGGGTCATCCCATTGCTATTCCACCCTCTTCTTTTTTTTTTTTTTTTTTTTTTTCCCCTGGTTAGAAATCTTTGAATATTTGCTATTTATAATAAATGCGGAGGAAACATTTGATTTCCCACTAACAGATGTGAATTTTTTAATCTTATATGTTAATTATGTTCTTTTACTCAGTCAGGTTATCTCATTCACCATGTCTTGTCTGAGAATTAACAAGGGTGCAAATTGTTCTTATGTTGTGACCAAATTATCTGTGGCGTATGTAATGTCTAGGATAATGCTATGAGTCAACATGAATGATATATCAGTGAGTTTTCTCCTAGTTGGTTGATTGTTTCTGTCTTCACAAAGGAGTTTTGTTTTAATTTGTTGAAGGTAAGGGAAGAGGAAAGCAAAGACCAAACTTTCTGTGAGTTATAGACAACCTCCTGATGTGCTTTGGCCCCATGATGTTCGATACTACCTTGGATTTACACAAACAGGGAAAAAAGAAAGACTGAGCCATACAAGAACTTGTGTGCAGTGAAACCAAACTATTTAGATAGTTGATTTTCTCAGAAAAGTTTTATTTTGATTATCTAGAACTTTTGTATGCTTAATTTTATTTTGGATTTTGTCTTTGGAGATAATTTTCCATAAAATTGAAGAAATAAAATCTTATTAGTCTGTGTATCTTAAACAAGCACTAGTTTGAAATTACTGTGCAACATTAATAGATTCTTGTTCATTAAAGGCAGCTTGCAATTTTTTGCATTTACATATCCTTTACATTTGCATGCCATTTCAAGCCTTAAGAATTGTGCAGTAAATGTGACTAAGTAGTTTTCACTGATATTATCTATAACCCATAACACAAGCTATGACTTGATTTTTAAAGATAGCAGTTTTGAAGTAAACTGTTGATAATGTGAATTATCATGGGTCCAACTGGATATAGTCTAGAGGTCTGATGCATGCCTTTGTTGCAAATTGGTAGCATCAATCTGTAAGATAAAATTCAGATCTCCTGATACAAATATGTAATAAATAGGTTTCTTAAATGGGAAAACCCAAGGAAGATACAAGCAAGATGCAAAATGGGTAATTAGATTAAATATCTGATGACAAAAATTTTTGTTTCGTTGGTCTCAATAAAAATGGAATTATGAAAATGAAATTAGCATACAAATGCTTTAATGAATATTTAATAATTTGTTATAGCCGTTTTAGAAATAGCTTTTCACCTGGAAAGCTAGAGCTTGGAGCAACTCTTATGTGAGACTCCACACTACACTACAGATTCTGTTTGGTTTAGCAAGCATCAATGAATGTATTTTCCACGTGGAGGGATTATTGCTTCATCTGTACTTGATGTCAGATGCCATTTTGTCAGAGTGCCCTTCTGCTGCCATCTGTTTCATGGCAACAAAAATGTTTTGAAATACTGGTGGGAAGGTTCAATTTCTGCTGCCATATCACCAACATCTGACTATGATTTCATGAGCTAAGTAATAAAATAGGAGGCATTAATCTTGGAGAACTCCTCTTATATACTCACAATGTGTTTTCAGGTGCATTGTCTGATGATCAAGTGTGCATTTTCTGACCTTGCAAGAACTTATGAAACTGCCTCAATAGGAAAAAATATACTATTTTGAGGGCTTCTTATCTATATTCTCCCTGAATAATACTTAAAATAAAATTTGGAAAACATATCTGAAATATAAGGAGAACAGTAGCTACTAAGATGAAACTGGCTGTGGTCTCTTATAGCTTCTTATTTTTATTTTTATCTTTTAAGGCTGTTCTGTTCCCTTCAGTGTATCTGTGAAGTGCAGAAAGAGTTCATGGCAGATGATTATACTAAGGTACCAGAGCTAGTGAAGTGTGAGATAATCTTTTGAGTTGAGAATTAGTGTCTAAGGCAACCAAATGAGAAACCAAAGGGGAATTATTTCTTCAGCAAAGTTTAACATCTAAGACACACCTGAAACTGTAGCTCTTTATTAGTCTTCAAGTCAATACCATCTGCTTACATGCCAATAATGTGTTGGTTTTGCTTGTTTGTTCATTTGTTTGTTTTTTGAGGAAAGGACATCTTTTTGACGGGAGACAGCAACTTTGCTACAAAATTTGATATTGGTTTTGACATCCCAATGTCTAATAGAATGGAATTTGCTAATACAGCCAATCCATTTACAGCATTGTTTTCTATACTCTCCAAATATCCATATATGGTACACTCATTCCCTTATTTTCCTTGTAAAAACATCCAGATGAAAAGAAGAGGGAAGTGTGGAATTTTCAGTGGTTTCATTTGTTTTCATTTTTTTTTCATTCCTAGATTAAATTTCTGGTTTTTTTATTTGTTTTGCTTTGTTTTTTGTTTTTTTAATTGCTGTGATTGGACATGATGCCTTTAGCATAGTATAATGGAATTATGTGAAATCAAGGGCTGTTGACGGCTCTTAAGTTATCCAGTGACCATTAATTTTATGATAAGTGTGTGATGATAGAAACATACTTTGGTTCACTGGAAACTATGCAAACCTATTATTGAATACTTAAAGTAATATTCATATCTAAATCATGCCCATTGATTATTTTTTTATAAAATAGGAAGTAATATCAGAATGAGTTTTTTGCTTCTCTCTTGATTCGTTGATATGAGACTGAAAAGTTGACAGTAGGGAAGGATAGGGGATGAATTAGAATCATTGAATAATTTGAGTTGGAAGGGCCCTTAAAAGCTTGTCCAGTCCAACTGCCCTGCAATGATCAGAGACATCTACAGCTAGATCAGGTTGCTCAGAGTCCCACCCAGTCTCACTTCGAATATCTCGAAGGACAGGGCATGAATCACTTCTCTGGGCAACCTGTTCCCGTGTCTCACTACCCTTATTGTAAAAAAAACAAAAAACTTTTTCCTTATATCTGATCTAAATCTCTGCTCTCTTAATTTCAAACCATTTGCCCTTGTCCTCTTGAACAAGTGGAAAAGGCTTTGAAAAACTGAATTGAAAAAAAAAGAAAGAGAAAGCAGAACTGATATTTCTGCACAAAGAAATGCTCAAGATTCTATCTGAAGATGATGAGCTTAAATATAAGTCATGGAGTTTCTAACACCAACATATTTTCAAGAAATTATTACTTTTGCTCATTATATTCCTGTCACCTGTATTTGCCAAAACATTAGGGAAACAAACAAACAAACAAAACATTGGTAATAAATTTTCTCTACCCTTTTTAAGGGTTGCCAAAGCCTTGCTGTTAAAATACTGAATTATTTTCTGTATTCTTTAACCCTTTTTCAAACCATCTTCTTGACATTTTCACAACAAGAATTGACATTGTACTCTCAAATCTTGATATATCAGGCCATGGGTCTTTAGAATTGTTAGGTACTAGTATAACATCTGGCATTATAAACAGTCCTTGAATAAAATGCATAAGCCTATGTTGTAGGTGTAACTGACTAATTAGACATTAGTGTGTCTGTGCATGATATTGCTGTGTGTTGAGTGCTCACCAGTCTTTGACTTTTGAAGGGCTATACACAGGATGAGTATTAATTTAAGAAACCTATTGAAAATTAAATGCCAACTGTATGTAGTGATTAACTATTTTAAAAATGTGTGATTGATGCATGCTCTCAGCAGATGTCCTAGGTAATCTTTCAGTTAGATGAAGTTACTGTATTTTATTAGTGATTAAAAATATGTACGTTTGTGTATTTCAATGCTATTTCAGAGAAAAGTTTTTAATGTCAGCTTATTTTTCTATGCTTTCACCCATAAGCCAATTCCTCTGATATTTGAGATTCAACCATGCATGACTGTGTGATGGATGTAAAATCACGGCGTGGTTGATGTTGGAAGACACTTCTGGAGGAGACATCTGCTCAAGCAGAGCCACCTGTCAAGCTGCCCTGGGTCATGTCCAGGCAGCTTTTGAAGATCCCCTGGGAAGGAGACTCCACAGCCTGTTCTAGTGTTTTGACACCCGTACAGTAGAATTTCCTGATGTTCAGAGGAAACCACCTTATTACAGTTCATGCCCATTGCCTCTTGTCCTGTTATTAGACACCACTGGAAAGTGCCTAACTTTGTCATATATATTCCCTTGCTTCAGGCATTTGAACACACTAATAAGTTGTGCGTTTGGTGACATATTAGATGCGCTGTTTGTGCTTTTTATCTGTATGACTTGCAAGAAGGCAAGAAAGACATGCATATCAGAATGCCCAATTCTACTCTTGATTCTTTTTTTTTTCTTTGACTGAATTGGAGCATAAAAGTAATGATTTGAAAGCAGAGCTGCAATGCAACCACATTACATCATAGTGTAATGTACTGAAAATATTTTTAGAAAAATCAGTTTAACTCATCATATTCATAGCACAAGTGCTACTATTTTAAAAGAACTTCGATAAAATAATCGATGACATCTTAAGCATTCTCTTGTTTCAATTAAACAAATGTGAGCATTTTCACATAGCTGAGGCCTTGATCTTTAGCCATAGTATTTCCTGAAATATCTTACCCCAGGAAGGTTGAGAAATTTCATTGATTTTGCTTTCTGCAGTTGTTTCCATATACTGAAATTTAAGAGCTCTGAAGCAGTAATGGTGCTTAATCTCAGGGACTATTTTATGCCTGATAGGGTTTACACGACTGATATATGGCATGGGCAGACAAGCAGGGTGGCACTAGGGTTCTAAAAAAGAGGAGAGGCTGATGGTTTCTAAGAACAAGATGAAACAGTGGGTTTGCTAGTTGAGGCTGCTAGAGAATTGCAGTTAATTGCCTTGTGTGAAAGACAAAACTGTTTTTCTTTTTTGTCTCAAAACTTACTTTGTGAGGCCTTTCTGGTGATAAGCCTATAACTGACAACTGCAAATGACCTAGGGGGGTGAGTGGTGGGTGTCACTGTGCCACAGTAACTCTGCTTAGGATTGTAAAGATAAGCAGAAGTGGGGGACAAGCAGTATTTTTCAGGGGTGCGGCTTGAAGGAGCTGAGGAGCTGACCGGTGCAAAAGGCGATAATGCTTGTGCATGGCAACGAAGGCACCACTCCCTGCTAGCTTATTTGTTGGGCTAGGTATGGCACACTAACAGAGAGCAAAAAACACATAATGCATGCTTTCTTCTCTCTTTTCTAAAAACAGGTGTTTAACTGGATTAGTATCCTAACTCTATCCTCTACTGCTACATGTGAGTATATTCACTGCTTTAGTATCCAGGAATAATCAACCTTCAGATGAGGAATAACGTGACCGTGAAGCCATGTTTTCTAGGCTAGCTTTGTCTCAGGGCTAAACACCTACCTGGGCTGTTTTCCTCTTCTCAATAAGACAGGAAGAGAAAACGAGACAGAAAAGCTGGTGGGAGATGGCCTACCAGCTACTTACTGCCAAAGGAAAAAAAGTTTGGACTTTGGGAAATTTCATACATTTCATTTATTGTGAATAACCATAAACATAACCCTGTAATGTTTTTCTATGATATCGAATTAATAGAAAATGGATATATGCACTTGCTAGTTTTCTGAAACTTAATTAAATTCACAGGGTGAGTGTGAGAACACTGATCTTTTTATGTTTACACAAGGATTTATCTCAGTTATGTTTATTTACAACAACAGATTCTGCAGTGCTTTACCCAAATTATTGAGGGTGATATCACACAACTTTGCTGCCTCATCTGAAATGAAGTAATTCTCATCATAAAAACATTTCATGAGCTTATTTGTCTTGAAATATATTGTTGTTTTATGATCTCATGTTTTTTATATAATCAGTACTAGCTTCTCAAAATATATTTATCATACTGTCCTGCTTGTGACTGAGGCTTCTCTATGTACATCAGTCTTTGGTACTTTACTTCTCTGTTTCTCTCTGTGTTTAACTTCTGTGCACATTAACACAAACAGCCTGAGACAAAGCTAATATAACATAATCTAATTGTTATTTTGTCATGTTGGCACCACAGAAGGAAGGGAAAACAAGGTTGCTATGGGAGAGTCTTACAGCCATAATTTTTCCATGTAACACTGAGTGCATTTTTGTGACAAGAGAGAAATAAAGTTTTTCACAGAGGAGGCCAAAACCCGGTTGTAAAATCTACCTGTGTGTAACTTCCTTGTTGGTATTTTCAGTCTGGCTCTAAAGCAGAATAAACCCCTTGCCTGCTGGATAATCCTACTGAGCACTTGAGAAAAAATCCTCCGTGAGAAAGTTTTCTGAGCTAAAACATTGACATCTACACCTAGACTCACAGACATTTCCTGATACTGGAAGGCTTCTCCTATAAGTAAATGCAGTCATAACCTAATCAGGTGGCTGGCAGCTGACATTACATTTGTATCGGCTGCTCTGAAAGTAATGACTCCTATTTATTTCCATGGAAAATACAACAGATAAAACCAGCACAATGACAGTATTTGAGAGCGAAAATTCTCAGCTACAAAATACTGTTTTTCAACAGTCACCACCAGGAACCATACATTTTTGCCAGTGATAGACTAGAGTCTGCATGCTGCACTCTATCTGTACCAGTGGAGGTGACCCTCAGATGGCATTGCTGAAATGCACAACCAGCTCCTCACTGTGCTAACATCCAGTGTTTGATCTCCATAAACATTCAGCAAGCACTGATGAATGTCAACAAGTGCCACTTTTACGACATGGAAGAATTCAGTTACACATGTTTTCTTCATACTCATTTCCTGGATGTCAGGCACCATTCTGTTCGACTGCCCCTCTGTTGCCATCTGTCACACGACAACAACATCTAATGGAATATTGGTGGAAGCTTCAGCCTCTACTGCCATGCCACCAATATCCACATCTGATGTTGTGGGCTAACATAATAAAATAGTAGGCATTACTTTCAGAACAGCACTCCTATAATGTATGTAGAATAATATATACAAAATATAAACTGTTTTGACAATAGATTTGCTTTTTTAGTATCCTATTATTCATTTATTTTATCTACAATTATGATCCATTTATTTTAAGGGTTTCTCATTGACGTGCATATTTGAACAATGTTTGAGTACTCTCTCATTTCTCCTTTACCCTCTGCAGCTGAAGAAGGGGGAAAAAGCGTTCTTTGTTGCCTTAAATACATTAGAGTAAAATAGTGAAATTTAAAAGCTGTTTCACTGGATAAAAGAAATGTTAGAACATACAACCAGCAGCAATATATTTGTTTAAAAATTATAAAGGAAAATGCCTTTGATGAAAATATGAAATGTGGCAGACTATGAAGTGTGTTTATAAATTTTTCTCACTTTGAAACCAATAGGAATTATGTAACTTTCCACCTTTCAATATTGCATGTAAACATTTTATCAAAATCTCAAGAAACTGTGCTTGTTTTTCTCCTTTCTTCTGTGCGACTTGAGGGTAGCTTCACTGAGGTCAAGAGTTAAGATATTTGAAGTTGTATATGGAGGAGCAAATTTGTCATGAAAAATCATAATATTTGCAATTTAACGGCAAATATTATTCTATTTGTTTTTCTAGTTCTCATCATCAGCATAACTAAGTGTATCACAAACTGTAAGATTATTGCTCAGACTTCTGTCTGTTATGGACAGAAATAAATGAATTTCAAAATTGTAAGCAGGAAGTATGTAGGAAGTATGTTCACATGTATTCATCTCTTTATTTCTTGTGGTTCCTGCAAAGTCCTTGGTACTAACTGTTATTTGACAAGTTATTTCTTTTTTCTGTCAAACACAATAACTCATAATAAGAAGAAACATCTGTGAAATTAATTAAACAATTTATTGTGTAAATAATATAGTATATTACATTTACCATATTACCATATTACACGTGGAAGTCTTTTTATTTTTCTTTTTTTTTTTTTTTCTGATTCTATATGATAGTAGTACATAAAGTTGCATATATCTGTAAGAGTACCCTTTCTTTGGTGTATCTGTGGTGATATCTGCTGTGAAGTAAGAACATAAATAAGATTTTCCCAACCAATAAAAATAATAACCCAACACTTCTTTATACATCTTTTATCATTTTTTCCTCTGATATATTTATATGTATAATAGCAAATCTTTAGAATTTAGAATTTAGAAACTGAATTGAATAAAGAAGCAGTTCTATAAAGAATTAATTCAGATGAGTATTGTATCTAAAACTCATTTCCCCATTGCTTTTCTTACACATGGTTGTGTGAATAATTGGTATTTTCTACTGCGTTATGCCACATTTTTTTTTTTTCATTTTTAGATTATCAGTTTCAGTAATTGTGTTACATATGCCCCAGACAACATAGATGGTCTGAGCTTAGGTCACTGCACTCTGCCTTTAAAATATTAATTTTATTCTTGGTCTACAAGGTTTAAAACACTGTTATACAGCAAAGATAACTGGCCAATTCCTTTTTTTTTTTTTTTTTTTTTTTTTTGACTACTCACTTATTTTTATAAAGTCTTTATTTTACCCTTTTTTGTGAATTTTCTTGTCCAGGTGGCCAATTATTGTAATTGATCTTAGTTAGATAATGTTTGAATTGGTATCCTTGTATCACTTTACTTTGTGAAATTTAAATTTCTGATGCTTTATCTTCTGTCACTTGTTTCATGCACCTTTAATCACCTGACCAGTGTTAAGCAAAATTTCCTTTAAAATAAGTTTTTTGCATTTGAAATACTCGGTGAAGATTGACTGATTTTATGTTTAGACAAGAAAACCTGAGATATCATATGACTTTTCTCCAAGCATTGCATGCCGATTTTATGTTGCCTTTTCTTTTGTGCAGTAGCAGCAGTTCAAAGTGATAGCTCAAATTGCCCTCATCCATATGAACAGCTGATTTTTCAATCCTCATCCAATGAGGAGAGTTGTCTTCTCACACAAGAAAAGATTATTCACAAGGAGACTGGCTAAACTGCTGAGATAAGGAGTTTAAAAAACTGATAATATTTATGAGAGAAAAGAAAGAATCCCAGCTCAACTTCACATTTCATATTATAGATATTGCTTAGTAAAATTTTATACAGTACATTTCTACCTTTAGTTGCTTATTCGACTAGTGCATCTGTAGGATTTTTGAGACCACACCTGGGACTTCTGGACATAACAGATGCAAAATGGGAGCTTTAGCCTCACTAAATCTTTTTTATTTTTTTGTATTTTTTTCAGTCAGTTAAGCTTATTGTGAGTTTTCTTTTTCCATACCTGTTGCTTGCATACTGTTCTTCCTGTTCTGTTGGCTTTTTTTTTTTTTTTTTTTTTTT
>PPHD01014973.1:0-16374 GCA_002909625.1 Bambusicola thoracicus | reverse complement strand
ATTCTGAGTATCCATTGCCTCTACCCTAGATTAAGCCCTCTAAGGTCATGTGTGGGCAGGCAGAGGTGTAGTAGCTGGCTGGGCTCCAGGGGCAGCTCCTTCATCAGGTTGGTCTGTGCATAACAGGAATGCAGGCACTCCAATGCATGCTGGGTCTAGGCTGTTTTCTGCTCCCAATGGCTCCATGCATGGCAAAAACTTACCTTCTGCATCTGCTTGTGGGTGTTGTTTATATGCTACCATTCATGAAAGAAAAGGGCTTCACCAGACCAAATCAGAGTACAGCGTTCAGTTTGGGGCCACTCACTACAGGGATACTGAGCTGCTGAACACGTTCAGAGAAGAGTGATGAAGCTGGTGAAGGGACTAGAAAACAAGAGTTACAAGGAGTGGCTGAGGGAACTGTGGCTCTTTAGTCTGGAGGAGGCTGAGGAGAGACCCTCAACTCTCCACGACTACCTGACAGGAAATCGCACCAGGGTGAGTGCTAGTATCTTTTCTCATGTGACTAGCAGTAGGACACAAGGAAACAGTCTCATGTTGCACCAGAGGAGGTTTAGGTTAGATATCAGAAAGGACTTCCTCATGGAGAAGGTGGTCAAGCATTGGAAGGGGCTGTCCAGGGAGGTGGTAGAGTTCCCATCCCTGGAGATATTTAAGGGATGTGGGGAAGTGGAACTTAGACCCTTCTAGAATCTATTTTTTTCTTTTCTTTTTTTCTTTTTAGCAAACGAGGGAGAGATGGCTTAGATAATCAGTGGTACTAGAGTCAGCAAAATTTTGCTGGTCAGACTGCAGTGCAGAAACTTGTTCCAATTGTTGCTGCTCGAGTAGATAATTTGACATTGAGCATCTCTTTGAAAGAAAGATCAGATATGTTAGTTCCTAACATGAAATCTAAGGGGAATTACAAACACCAGATATGTGAAAATCGCAAGGAAAAATGTTGTCATGAATATTTAGACCTCTAAGAAGGACTCTCACAGACATACTGTGTTCTATATGTTGACCATTATATATATGTATACTATATATATAGTATATATATTCACCATTATATATATATAAACTATACTCCATACCATTGGCCCAGCCCAGCTCTTACCTTGAATCCATGAGTAAGGTCAGCTGCCTCTGCTATCAGCCACACCTGGTCATTAGTGTAGCTGTGAATGTAAGGTTGTGAGGTTTATTTACTGACGGCGATATTTAATTTCATGTAGGATCACTTCTGAGTTGGAAGTTCAGCAGCCCTGGCTGGAACAGGTCAATACAGGTACTTCTTTGTTTTCAGAGAGCACCTACAGTGACACCAGATTGGTAAGAATCTAAAGGAAAGAAGAGTTAGGGGATGAGAAAACTGAGAAAGAAGAGCACTTTCAGTTTATTCCCTATGTTACAGACAACGTTCATAAAATATCCAGCACTTGAACCCTGAGTATGTGGTCAGAATTTCCTCTCACTTCTGAATGACCTACTGAGAAAACACTGACTTGTTGACATATAATAGCTGCCTTCAAACAGGATATTATTCAGCACTGTAAAATAATCTAAAATCTATTTGAAATAGCCAGGTTAATCCCCATCACTTGTGAACGGGGAATAACAAATAAATTATTCACCACCCATTCCTTCCCTGGTAAAGTCCCAAAGAATTTCGCAACCGTTAATGTGTCTGGAGTCAATTAAACTGCTGTGCTGTTCTTTTAGTATCTTAAGTATTTAACTTCTAAGCTTGGACTTATGTATGGTCAGTGGCATGCTTTTCCCAGCGTGAATTCACAGCAGTGAGCAGGCCATCTTTTAAAGGTGTTTTGGGCCAATAAAATCATGCTTAGAAAATAAGCCTGTTAAAGGCAGAAAGGAGAAAATACTTCCATTTTCTCCTAACACCAAGAGCACCTCAGTGCTTATGCTTGGTTTTGTGAGGTCTGATTTTGGCTTTAATTGTACCAAGTGAGGTGATATGAATGATGGATGTGTGTGTATGTATATTATGTATATAGAAAACTTACTGGAAAGAAACAACTGCACCTAGTTAGTTTATATTACATAAAAACAACATAGGTCATACTTTTACAACACCAACACCCTGCTGACATGACCCAGTATTAATTGGACCTATTTCAGTTAAGACAATAATTCTTTGCCTTTAACGAAATGACAAACATAAATTTGTTACTGAGGAAAAGGGTCACCCCCATACTCCCCCTACACTGTCACAGACGCCAAGTCACCAACAGCCATGTTTTCAACCTGCCAACAATTAAGTGCTTCTTCCTGTACTGTTTAAGCCTCTTGGAAAGAGATGTCCTCATCACCTGTTTTTTTCCACTTTTTGTTGTGAGGGAGAAAGGAGTGTGTGTGAGTAAACACTTTCCTGAATGGGGAGACTGAGGAGTCAACTGTTTTCCCAAAATGGGATGAGGGAAAAAATGTTTGCTTTACGATTGGAAGCAATAGGAGTTCATGCCATTTTTACCTTTGAGATTTTCTTTCCTTTCTAGAGGTGATTGGTCAAACAAATTGACCTTTCTGACCCTACATGCACTGGAAAATGGGCTTGCTTAGCAGTTTTAAGCCTTCTCTTGGCTCACAGAGCAAAGACGTGTTCACTAATAGGGCAGGCTACACAGGTACTGAGAGGGTCTCCACTTACTGTTGTTCTGTTTTAAGAGGGAAATACTTCACGGGCAGACCTCTCAGACCATTGTGCCTACTGCTGTCTTCTCTCCGCAATTCCCCACCTCCCTGCTTCTGTCTGTTCTCCAAAAAGTGCTTTTGAGAGGTGAAATGGGATACTCTGTGTATTTTGCTGTCAGTGATCATAGTAACAGCTAATCCCACAGCATTTAAAACACAGTGATGCCAGTTGTACATTTAACAGCCTTCAAAGCCACTATTAGAACATTTCTTTTGCCAACGAAAAGAATATAAATGCTTGTCAGACCACTTCGGAGTCAGGTGCATAACGTGCTGGGTCTGAAAAGAAAGCTTTTCATTTTCAGCCCTGTCAGTCAACAAAGCCATGCTGAGCTTTTGCAGTCACTGGTATCCCAGAAGGGTATTATACTGAGCTAGCAAATGGCCTTGGAGAAGGAAGGAGTGAAACCCAAGAGCAGGAATTGACTCTGCATGACCCTGGCTCAGCAGAGCAGCTAGCGTGCATCAGCTCTGCCAGTAGGTGCGAGTGGATATCTTTGGAGTCAGCTTCTTGTTTAATGTACCACATGCCTTTATAACCCTACCTAAACCAAGCTTCAACAAGTTAGGATTTTTGGACGCATTTTTATTCGCTCTTTTACCCTATTAAACTCTATTGCTATTGCTGTTGGACAGGATCCAGCGGTTGTCTGAGTGAGAGTTCCTGCTTATTTACTAATTTATTCCTAATCACCCTGGCTTCCTTTGGTTTGTTTTGAGAGAGGAGAGGAAGGTAATGCTTATGGGTGCCAAAGCACCTCAAGATTCAGAGGGCCGAGCCATTTCCATGGCTCTGTTACTCCTTTTGCCAGAGCATGGGGGAGGTGGGGTGCTGTGAGGCTGCGGCCTGCCAGTCTGTGTGCCAGGCAGCAGGCAGAGAGCGGCATGGGCCTCGGTGAGAAAGGCTCGGCCCTTTGGTGTGTCAAGTAGATGCTTTTCCGTAGCGTCGTGTTGCCTGAAATATAATACTTGGGGGAAAAAAAAGTGGGTGTTGGTCTCTCAAGAGCTTGGTTCAGTTGCTTTGCTCCACACAATCTGTCTTGCATTAGTTTGTGCTGATGGCTTCCACACAGCAAAGCGTCTTCATCGGATAAACTGAGCGCAGAAGCTTGGCGTTAGCTGCTGTGCTTTGCTAACAGGAGAAGGGCATGGTGCTGGATCTGTGCACAGCTGGAATGACAAGCAACATAATAATACAGAAGGAATAAAGTGATATTTGCCCACATCCTATGGCACAGTGCTCAAACACAGCATGGTAGGTCGCAGTCTGCCTGCCTGGGCCTCACACATCCTGCTTCAGGGTCTTCCAGCACGTCGGTGCTGGGCTCCGTAAACAAACCTCTTCTGCCACCTCTCCAGATTTGACACCTTGTTAAATTTCTTTCTTTCCCTTTTATGTGCCTAACAGATTAGTGTGACCACTGTTTCTAGCCACACTTTTGGAAGGTAAAAATTCTGCTTTTGTTAGAGCAAGTGCCAGGAGGACATCTAGACAGCTTGAAAGCCTGAGTGTTTGTGATGGGTTCTTCCAGGACAAACTCATTTTGAAGAGTGCAGAGGCTGGGAAGATTAACTGTGTCTACAACTGTCTGTCACATACAGAATCCCATTGTGAAGATGTAGTAAGAGATAAGGGTAAAAAGAGAGAGAATTCCTGCTATTTTTTTTAACCATTTCCAAACATGTTACAAATGGCAATTTCAGATCTGTTTGCAAATATATCAATTTTGCAATTAATTTTTTTACAAAAGATACCGTTTGCAATGACTGCTTAGAGTGACAGCAGTGATGCCACCATGGCAAATGAAAATAGATGTGTCTGATCGTAAAGCCTCTGTGTATGACCACAAAAACTAGATTCCCTTTTAAGCATGGTACACAGTAACAGACATGTAATACTATTATTTTTTACTCTAAAGCAGGCTTTACCTGTTAACAGCCACTTAGTGACTTGTTTTAAGGGTTTTTCATTTATTTCCATATGTTTGTCCTTTGTAACTGAAGAGGTGAATGTAACGAAATTGACTTTCTAACATAGGCTGAGAAGCACAGTGAGTGGAAGAAGCATGTATGTGTGCTGCTGTCTGTAAACTAGTAAAGCTATTCTCTGTGGAATCCCATTAATAACTAAATCCAAGAAAAAGGTAGGGACAGAATCGTATTGTGAACAACTTCCTTCTGTGACTGGAGATCACTTTGTCCCATGTGTGTACATCAATAAAGTCATGTTGCATATTAAAATGTGGGAGTTTAGGGAGGACAATACTGGCATGGCTTACAGATTTTAAACACACATACCTCTATAAATAAACTGAACGTTTTACTTAGGGAAGCTTCAAATGATGATAGGAACGTTACTAAACCTCTGTTGTGAGGACACAGGAATTCACTGGAATGACCAAGAGCTAATGAATCTTGCTTAAATGAATAAGCTTGGCTTTTGAAACTACACACAAGGCACTTGTGAATGTTGCTGCTAAGACTACGGACTGAGAGTCAGGGAACATCTGACTGTTCATTAAAAGGCCAAGAAAGGAAAAGGAGAATGACAAGAGAAGAAAGATGGGTCCATAGCAGCTTTTCTTGGCCCTTGGGATGCAAACTCATTAGTGTGTTACTCTGAAAAAGCTTTCAAGGATGAACTGACCTCGCTTGTGACCCCTGTGACACTCAGTGATAATCGCAGAGCTCTGCTCCTTCAATCTTCTTAAAAGGTAGGAAAGGCTTGTTGTTTTAAGAGCCCAGGCAAAAGACTTGTGTTTATGTGTACAAAGCAGCACAAATGGTAAGGTGTCATTCCTTGAAGGATGAGGTGTCGGTACAAGCACCTATCTACATTGCTGGGTAGTAGAATAGTGAGGCAGTTGAGGTCATGCTCTTGTTTTAAATACACTAAAAGCATACATGTTACTTTCTGAGCTCTTTGGGCTTTCAATTAAGTATAACCATCTTGCAGCGGACAGTTCACGTTATTTAACCCTAAAAAAGGGTTATTAACAAGAACATCAAAAGGGAAGAGGAAGGCTCCAAATTATTATTGCAGTGGTAGGTTTTGTAAAGTAACACAACACTACAGTGCTAACAACAAGAAAATAGTTAATCAATTAGAAAAAAAGAACCATCAGCATCTTTCACTCTGGAGATATCACAGAATGAAAGGGACTCTGTGTCCATCTCGTCTAACCTCTGCTCAAGTGAAGGCACCCAGAGCAGGGTGCCCAGAACCGCATCTGAACGGCTTCTGAGAGTCTCCAAAGTTAGAGACTTAAAAAAAAATTAAATGTCCATATGTGTGTATATAGTCATATATTCATAGCCATCCATCCATATATATATATTTTTTTTAAATTCTATTTCTGACCTTTTGAAGATTCAACAATTTGCTCATCCAGGTATCTCCCAAAGGCCAGAATTTTACAAACTTAAAGCTATAAATCTCTCTGAGTGACTGCAGCTGACCCTGTTTCTGTTGTGGGAAAAAGTAATCAGTAGCCAAACAGCTACAGAGCTCCATCAGCTGTGAGATGGCTTTACTGAGTTAAAACCACTCTTTCACAATCTTGTACTCTGGAGGACACTTGCAGTTTCATATGCAGAATGGCAGCATCACGACCAATATACCTGCTCCCCACACTGACCTTTGTAAAGGAAAGATTTCGAAATAAGAAATGAAAATGAGCGCATTGTTCTGAACATGATGTGCCCTCATTTATCTTTTCATCTATTCCAGCTGCTGGTGACACTTCGCTAATGTAAGTCGCAGGTTGCTCCCTATAATCTGAGGGCAATTTAGTCATTTACTGGCGTAATGGAGCTTGAATGCAGATTCAGTCTTCTAAAGTTTGCTACCACTGAATGTTATAGTTGAAACTCAGTTGCACAGGGGACTTTCATTTCTTCCTTCCAAACCTAAGATCACTGCTTAAAATTCCTTTGTGGGAAATTCTTTATCCCTTTTTATGCAATTCTACTAAGAACATCCTGGCCTGAGTCTATCATCAAGTTAATATATGAGTGATGTGATTTCATCTACATAATTTTTGTGCTGCAAGAAGTCATTTTCCTAGGAGCACCTGAGGCAGTTAGAGGCAGTCATACCTTTAAGGCCTATGCTTTCTAATTTAAAGATAAAGAAAAAAGGCAGTTAGTGGCAATTTGTGCCTTACAGCTAGTACTTCAAAGGACAGAGAAAAGCCTTCAGTGTCATAAGTCTCTCAGGACTCATTCCCTTGTATAATACCATGTGTTTATTCTTGAAATATGTTTTACTTTATATGTATAAATATATATAAGTTTGTACACATACTTGCACCAAAGGATGCTGAAAGGATTAAGGTCTGTGGACTTCTGATAGTGAAACTATAAAGAGACCGTAACACCTAGAATTCACGCTATCACTCCCTCAAAGTCAAAAATACATAAAAGAAAACAAACCAACAACACTGCAGATTTCTGTTAGCCTTGGCTCAATAACTGGGACTAGAGTTTTTCAAAGGCTTCTATTAATAAAAAGTTTGTATCACTTTTTCTTCTTCTAGCAAGTTCTCATTGGTTTTATGTTAAGAGGTAAATGTTAGAGGCCCTCCACCACCCTCGCCCTCTGGGAACAGCTATCACTGCAACCTGAACTTCCAGCCTGCTATCGTTACCAAACACCAGGCGTTTTGAAGCGAGCTGAGTGCATTTATGGAGCATTTGAAGGCGACGCAAATAGAAATGAAGCAGCTATGTGAATTCAGAGAAACAGCTCTGCTAAAGCAAACCTGTTCCCCACTCGATTCAGTTCTGCTGATACATGGGGTTGGAGCATGTGGGGATCTGGGCCACGCAGATCTCCTGCATCCCAAGTGTGCTGGGCTAGGGCACACATCACTGCCTGAGGCTGTTGCTCTTCTGTGACAAAAGCTCTCCAGTCTCCTTTCCCAGAAAGTACAGCATGCAGGTAGGGATGTTTTAGCCTGTCCTACCCAGTTTAGCATTTGCAGCAACCTAGCGATTCAAGCCTTGGCTGCAATAGCTCCATAAGGAGTTAGCTAAGCTGGGTGTGATGCTTGAGCTGGCTTACTTGCCTGTGACCCACATAAACTGCAGCTTCAGCATTCCTGCAGCACACAAAGCTTAAAATCACTGTATCTATCTACTTCTAGTGAATGTAGGCTCTGTCCACACTTGGCAGTTTTCTTCAGCCCTGCCGGTTAGACTAATAGAAGATATTATCTCCTCCTATGAGCTTCGCTTTGCTTATATCCTGAGATTATCGCAGCCCTGCCACTTGGAGGTCAGACAGAGTAACTCTTTGAGATTAGGTAAATCTGTGGTGATACCAGAAGAAATAACATGAGAATTATGTTCTTAAATCAACAAAACGTTTAAGACCGCAGAGTGGGCAGCTGACAGCACTTCACAGTCCCTAATTGTGCTCTGTTCTCTATCAGCCAGACAATGCTTTGCCAGAGATTTCCTACCAGTGAGCTCCTTTGGCATCACCCTACAGTGTCGTTCTTTCTTGGGTGCGTGCTGTGCTGGCCTGGTGCATGGGCAACTGTTTCTTTAATAAACACCTGCCTGTTTGTGCTGGACTCCCAAGCCAGCCAGTCTTCTCAGAGCGATGCCAGCGTGGTCTCTTGAAAGCGCTTTCTGTGGACTGAGTGGGATTTGGGAAGTTCTTGTGTACATTTCTTACACTGGATTTTACCTCTCTCCACTTCTTGCTTACTCATAACAAGTTGAGCACTGTGTTTCATGCTCTCTACTGACTCGGTCGTATTTGTAATAAATAAAACACATCTATTTATTTTGAGTATAAACAAATGAAGCAACCTGCCTTGCCTCCCCATATGTACAAAGCCCCCCATGTTTGCAAAACACAGCGTGGCATTTCCTGCTACGACCCACAGTACTCACTCGATTGCTCTAACCCAGCCATCATAGTTTGCTGCTTTTGGCCACGACCAGCGGACATTTTATGGTTAACTGTCATATTCTGTATGCGCACATTATCCCATCCACATTCCCTGGCAAGGCTGTGTCCTCTTGCAAAACATCCTTTGCTGCTTTCCCACCTCTTTTCCATATTAATTTATTTTTCTTTCCTGGTATTCGACACCATTATCTGGTGTTTTAAAAAGCAAAAAGAGTCCCATGCTTGTAATTCTTCCTCCTTTCTTCCCTTCTGGTATTCCTCAGCTGTATTTAATATTTTCACGTCCTTGCTTCCTATGTTTTGTAATATTTCATTTCCGAAATACTCACAGATGATGTCTCTCCCAGATGCCACCTGCTATTTGTGTTGTTTTTGCATTGCAGTCTTGTTCGATATATTTCCTGCTTCTGTTTCTGTCCGCTTGATCTTCAGTAAGAAGCAGTGGTATTCAAGACTTACTGTAAAGATTCAGCTAAACACCCAGTGTTAGCTGAGCGAGAAATAGCTGGGTTTCCAGGCATGTTCTGTCATTAAACAGCATGTCTCAATATTCTAGTAAAAGTCCTCATAATGCACTGCGTCATGTAAATGGTATCTTGCTTTCCCATCCCATGATGATATTTCTTGTCCATCAAAAAGCAACAGCAACAACAACAACAAAACACAGAAGGAAATCAAAACCAGCTCTCAGTGAGTTTGATGCAAGTTAACAGTAGTCAAACCTCACAGCACAACAATTTGTGATGTCTGTTTTAGGCTATGAAGTTTCCTTTGCAAGGGGGCTTTTTTTAAGTCGTGTTAGGCAATAAAAAGAAAGTTGACAAATCCCCTTAGGCCCTTACAGAGGCCTAAGCCAGATTCATTGCTCTGAGTCCTCTGCACAGGACTGTGTATTCCATCCAGACTTGCAAGTGGAGTTTACCTTTGGCGGAGATGACAATGGCTATAAATACAGGCTGGTGCTCTAAGTTTGCTTGCAAGGCTTCTAAGGGGTTGTTACAACTTTCAAGACTGACAAGCTCCTCTGGGGAGAGCTGAGTAGGATTTGGAAGTGGCTTGCAAAGACAAGAGCAGATTTCTCCCAGCCACTCCCAGCCAGAGGAAGCACCAGCACCTGAGTGGCCCTGCCTAGTTCGGAACCAGCACACAACTCTCCTCAGTCACTGCCATCCCTTCCTCCTGGATCAGCCTAGGCTTTAAGGGAAAAATAATTTCATAAAAATTTAGAGGAACATCCAATTAATCAAAACGCAGCACGCTGCCAGCACAGTCTCACCAGAGCCCTGCTATCATACACCGTGGCACTTTCAATTCTGTTGCTTCATTCTCCTGACAGAGATATTAACAAAAAGAGGAAATGGGCTATTACTGTGACAAAAGCTTTGACAGCACAGGGAAAATGGCATGTTAACTCATCAGCAGGGCAGTCCCCAGGCAGGCAGGAGTTAGCTGGAAGTAACTACACCCCCCCGACCCATACAGCTCACAGCACTCAGGATCCTTCTCCTCCTGTGGTTTTGCCTGCTCAGGGACAGGGCACATCTTTCTGTGTGTGTACCTTACCTGAGTACTTAGGCACATCAACAAATGGCCCCTCTTGCACAGGCTATTAAACACTCATCCTCAGCCTGTTTTGTTTCATAAGCAAGTGAAGAGTTACACTCCATTTAATGGGTAGGGGGTTGCTTTAGTGTTAAGGAGGAGGTCAGCTTGCACTGTACATGTAGAACATGTACATCTGTTTTTACTGCAAGCAGATGTTGGAGTGTACTTGGCTTGGAAAAACCCATGGAGATCAGAATTAGCTAGATTAATAAAGGTCCTTTGGTAAACTGAGTGTATTTAAGTTGTTTCAAGATCCAGTTCAGCTTGCTACAGATTTTTTTTTGCTGGTGCTCTAAGAAAGTTCTGTGAGAACAGTTATTTCTCCATTCATTTCTCCCTGCTTGTGACCTGCTAATGGTTTGTATGTCAGAGTCTGCTGTGGCTGCTCTCTGCCACTGCCTTGCCTTGGCTTATGTGCCGTGCTTGGCCCGTGGCAGTAGCGAGCCCCAGCACAGTGCTTTAGCTAGTACTGCACTGGGCAGCATTTCCCTGCTCATGATCAGCCTGTCAAACCTCTGCTGTTAAAACTAGTCAAAATGTAGGAAGTGACTGCTTTGGATGAAACATTTGCTGGGCATCTTTCAGTTATGACTTCAGTTGCTCTTGCTGTTCTCTGTGGTCCAATATCCAAAATAATTTTTCTGATTTCATCTCTCACATTCTATCTAGGCCCCAAATTCTTTAAGCTAGGAACTGCCATACAGCCCATAGCCATAATCTTCTTCTGTGTTCATCAGCGTGAATAATAACACTGAGCACATTTGTATGAATCATGTAATGACTGAGGTTGGAGGGGACCGTAAAGATCATCTAGTTCCAACCTAATGCCATGGGCAGGGCTGTCACCTGCCAGATCAGGCTGCCCAGAATCCTACCCAACCTGGCCTTGAAAGCCTCCATGGATGGGGGTATCCACAGCTTCTCCAGGCAGCCTGTGGCAGGGCCTCACCACCCTCTCCGTAAGGATTTTCTTCTTAACATCTGTCCTAAATCTCCTTTCTTTGATTTTAAAGCCATTCCCTCTTGTTCTGTCACTATCAGGCCATGTAAAAAATCTCCTCCTGCTTTTAAACTCCCTTCAAGTACTGGAAGGCTGCAATGAGGTTTCCCTGGAGCCTTCTCTTCTCCAAGCTAAACAAGCTCAACTCCCTCAACTTTTCTTCAAAGGAGAAGTGCTCCAGTCCTTTGATGTAGCCTCTTCTGTTACAGTGGGTGATGTAAACGGAAAAGGTAGACAAGCCTTAGGATCTTTATCAAGGCTGATAAATCAACAGAAAATTAGAATTCAGAATTTCATATTCCTTGAAGGTTGTCCTGCTACCCAAAATTTTTATGTGATTTTTCTGGAAACTGGAGTAAATAAAAGCAAGTCGAAGGTCCCTTTTTTTGGTAACTGAATTTGTAACTGAATCCAAGCCCAGGCTGCTGGCCAGGCCCTCTTCTCCCACCTTTTATTCCTTCTTCCTGCCCTGCACATAAACTCATAGAATCATTAAGGTTGGAAAAGACCACTAAGATCATCTAATCCAACTATCAACTCATCACCACCATGCCACTAACCACGTCCCTTAGTGCCACACACACACACAGCTCGGTCTCTGTTGCGCAGATGGTCATCTTTAGACCTGGTTCAGAGAGCTGGTCTGTCTCCAGTAGATCCCTGCTGGCCCCCAGCTGCTTGTCTCTGTCCTGGTGTAGCCCCTTGTTAAGCTGGCATAAATATTTCTGTGGCCATCCAGTGAACCAAGATGGGAAACTGATCCAGCTGAAAAATAATCAGGAAAACGTAATGTGTTTTTCTCCCAGCTAAACCAGTTTCCTAATCTGATGTGCCGAGCTGCTACAAAAATACCGATACTGGCAGAGCACAGCACAGGAGCAAGAATGAGGTCATGAGAGAAAAGGACAAAATGAACCTGAAGGAATGCAGGTCGAGCCGTGTCCTTGGAGCGGTAGGCAGATCTAGGCTGCAGCAGAAAGTAGGACATTGCGACAGCTCTGCCTCATCCCGGGACGAGAGAGGGCTCTCCAGCAGCGGCTCTGAGAGAAGCAGGTCTCTGCGGGAGACCCAGTAATAGCTACACACTTGGAGCAAGGCCTTCACAGCGGCTTTGATCAGAGAAAGACGTTGCATATATGCTTAAAAAAGAAAGGGGAGCAGCCTTTGGTATAGGTGAGAGCTTTGTCCTGGAGGGGAAATATCGTGGTGCTGGACACGGGATCTCCTTTCATTGTGGTTGCCCAAAAGTTGCTCCCGTGGTTTCCATCAGCCTTTGTGAGGATCCCGTGCTCGTAGCATTTTTACAGAAGGAACAAACTGCAAACTCAGTCCCTCCTTCTTTTGGCAGCTGTGCTGACTGCCAGTGCGGTCATCCCATTATTACCCTGCTCCACCCGGCACAAGTTGCAGTCAAGCCCACAACATCTCAGCTAATAATCAGAAAGGTCCAGCTCTACATTTTATAAAGAAAAACAGATACAACAGGGCTCAGACTTGACCTTTAGAAATTTTTGTGAACGTCACTCCTCAGAGGAAAAGAAAGTTTAACTCAGAAGTAAACAGTGCTAAGGATTGCACAATTACGTGGATAGACAAAGGATAAGGCCTTTAAGATGTACTGTAATGTGAATGTCTGTCTGCAGGGAGTGGAAGGTATACCAGGATCTCACAGAGTATTTTCCCAGACCTGTAAAATTCAAGCGAGTCAGTAGGTGGTGGGTTGTTGTGATGGTTTTTGTTGGTTTGGTTTATTTCATTTCTATCTGGTGTTTACTCATACCATGAAAATAAAATATGGCACAGACAATATTGACTGTAAATTTACCTCCTCCTCTCTGGAGCGTGTGCTTTGACTGACTGCAATGCACTTGATGATGTTGACACTCGGTTGGTCACAGTGCAGCTTCAGAGCGAATATCTTATGAAAATGAATGAAGCTGCTTGTGATTCACAAATATTCTTTCAGCGTATGATAGGTGCTATTTTCAGACACCGCATCAATTACACCTCACTTCAAAGATTTTCTTCACAAGCATAAGCATAGACACTACACAAACCAATCAACCAAACAAAAAGCCCTTACGTTCTGAGAAAGAAATGACAGTGTCAGATAAATAAATATTTAAGGTCAGTTTACCGAGGACTCTTATTTTACACTCAGTGAGAGTCATGGGTGTTTATATTCTCTGCTTTCCAGCTCACCTTGTGTTTTAGTTCTGTGACCTACAACATAAAAAACGATACGAGTAGTTCTGCCATACTCTGTATCTACTCCAGGTTGTTACTGAAACTGCCTAGTTGGTGACCCTGCTTAGTCTTCAGTGTGTGGGAAAACAGTCCAGCTTTCATCCACTTCCTTTTTCTTGGCATGTCTTATTGCCTGTTCCTTGACAAAAACAATTTACATGTTAGTCAACGAAACTTACCTAAAGTTGTTAAAAGAAATTGCCTCGACGGCAGCACTTACATATTGTTTCATCCTGCTGACTCAAGGTTATTCACTGATGTCCTCAGAACTGCAGAGTTCTCAGGCAAAAGGGAAGAGCTGCCTGCTGCTTCCACCCCGGCAGCATCTGACAGATGGTTATAAGATTCCCATTCTAGGTGTGGAGAGGAAAGTTAGACTTCTACCTGCTATTAAACACTGCAAATACGGTGTGAATATTGCCCTCTGTCAGTGGGAAAGTATTTCTTCCCAGAATAGTTTTCCAGCGAGGAAAGCAACGTACAGAATTGCCAGAGTTAGCATTCACAATAAATGTTGCTTTGAGGTATGCCACGAAAAGCTTTGCTGAGCAGCCAGTCTGTTTGTGTATCAGGGAATAAACAATTGAGGTGCATTTTGTTTTTATTTGACTTCTTCTAGATATTCTGCATTTTTCCATACAACTGATGCATCTACAGGGGATTGTGTACTCAGAATTGATAAAGCTATATTTACACGATTACTGAAATTACTTATTCAACAGGAAGGCAGCCTAACCAATTCATCGTAGTTTAAATTTTAATTCAGTGAAAATGTAACCTCCAGAAAACACTGTTCACATCTATAATTAATAGATCGTTATGCGCCGTAGTTTGCAATTTGATATAGTTTCCTCAAACTCTACAAAGAAATGTTTCATGTTATCTCTTTCTGATTTCATAACAAATGAAAATAGCCTGCTTGGCTTCGTACAAGGAGATTCATTTGCAAGGAGATGCAGAACCAAATGCCGTTTGCTGCCTAATACAATTTAGACAGAGCAGTGCAGCCTACTCTTTTTCCCTTGACAGTGATTCTCCCTCCAAGACAAGGTTCTGGCAGTCTGCTTTCATACAAAGTAGACTCAAACGTAATTATGCTGCTATGACAGCTTAGTCTTACAGTGCTCACAGTCCTTTTTCTTCTAATTTTTGTAGTGTGGCTGTGGGTAGAAAGTGATTCTGTTTTTTCTTCATCCAGTATAAATAGAAATCCACGTCAATAAAGTCTAAGTTGTGCTTGTGCAAGATCAGGGTCAGTCTCAGGATTTTAACCACTTCTCTCTTAAAAATGGGAGAGTGAAAAGAAGAATGTAAGGTTCTCCAGTGCTGACTTAATGTAAGTCAAATGTGAACAGCTAGAGTGAGACCACCCCTACTTACACATCAGTGTGTGGAAGGAAACCTATGTTTAAAGTTCCGCTCTCACATGGGAAGATTGCTGCTAAGGCCACATCCATCCCCTTCTTGTCCTCCCTGAAGAGTAAACCATGTCATTTTTTCCAGAGCTCCTTCCTAAAAGGTATCCATGCATGTTCTCACCCAGGCTGATTCTGGTGTTGAGGTGCCTTGTGATAAAAGATTTATTGCCACTTGGTGTGGCCTCCATTCAAAATAAAAAAGTAACTCTTTGTCCACTGCTAGTGCCTTCTGAAGGAAGGTAGGATAAGGGGACAACCTCTCAGAATAGCTGGTGAGGGCAAGCTGGTTTGAAGGAGTGTGCTGGCCACTCAGGTCTCTAGAGGAATTAGCTGCTCTGGTGGAAGAATGTCATGGGAAGTTTCAGATAGTTGAGGAGTATTTTACAGAGAATGGGTCACTCCCCCGTTGGTTCCCTGCTTCACGTGCTGATTCCTTGTATGGGGTCTATGCCTGCTATCTTGTGTTACGAAAGCAGAAGTTCTTGTGAATCTGCTGCAAGTTTTAGCTTCCTCTTTGGTCTTCTTGTCCAGTCTTTGAGGTCAGCTGTAGAAAAGAGAAAGTATCTTTGGAGGGTCGCTTCAAAGTTCAGAGCCTGATGCAAGCATTTGAATGCTGATTGCCTAAGGCCAGCCCTGTGATGATGTGGTTTCATGATCAAGATGTCTCCACCAATTGCTGCCAGTCAGAGGTTTTCTGTGGGTTTACCTTTGAAGAGTTACGATCAGCAAAATCTGCAAGTGTGGCCAATGTAACTTCATTTGCAGTGATACCCAGGGAGACATGGAGAGCTTCCAGAGGTGTGATGGCAAGCGCTTTAGTTACATGTGGCTTCCTGAAGTTCCCCAAAGCACAGTGAAAAGGGTCCAGCCATTTTTTTCTCTTTTAATTTAAGGCACAAAATATTCCCTTTCCAGCTGTGAAAGCAGAAGCACAGGCCAGAACAGAAGGTGTTTGTGGTAAAAAGACAGAGGCTCAGCCAGAATATATTCATCATTTTTCCTCTCTGTATTCTCCAGGAAGCCAGCATCAGATCACGAAAGAGACTTGGGACTTTTGCTCTGATCTGTGCCCTGGATGCAGCAGGCACTTCTGTCAGTCCACCTTGCTCTTTGTCACTTGCTGAGGCCTGAATTTACAGAAGGACTTTTCCTGCTCAGTGTACCTGAGACAGCTGCCATAGACCTGGGCCTCTTCAGGCCTGGTCCCAGCTCTCTTGAGGCACTTCGGCAGCTTTGAAACAGCAGATTCAGGGAGCTATATTTTCTGTGAAGAAGTACCCCCTTTTCCTCTTGCTCTTCAACATTCCCGTGGATAAACCAAGCAGGTTCTGACTATTTTGATCAAGTAAGGTGGATTTTGTGTACAGGCTGGTTGCTCGAGCTCATAACAGTCTTATCATTTTGGGGTCTCATTCGCTTTAATGACAAAATGTCATTGATCTCAATACCATCAAGGCCTGGTCCATAAAGAGAAAAAA
>PPHD01014972.1:0-16374 GCA_002909625.1 Bambusicola thoracicus | reverse complement strand
AATCGCTCGTAATAAAATATATAATCTCTTCAGGCAAAAAATGCCAATGATCACAAAGTGGATATAATTGGAATTAATGAAGATCATGAGCGAGTTGTGCTGCCTGACTTGGGTTGTTTGATAAAAAGGTCTTGCTCAAACAGCGAGGTCAAATGCAAAGTCATGTGCCCAGTAAGGAGGAATGTACATCAAGTATAAACAATAGGTAAACAAATGTCTTCTGCCGAACAGTGATGTTGTCAAGAACTGAGGAATGATTGTACACAGCCCGCTGAATATAAATGGTGTGATGCTGTAAATAAAGCAACACATGCAACCCTTGTGCATGCAAGCACAGGAATATCAAGCACAGGAAGATAGGTTGTATTATTTTTACATACTGCATTAGCAAAACCCTTCCTGGAATAACAGTAACAAGAATTACATTAGCTCCGGAAACAGGCTTTATGGTGAGAGTTGAGAGAGGCTCAGTCTAGATCTACAAAAGCTGTTAAGGAGCGACTAGATCATGGCCTATGAGTGTCTGCATGGGGGAGGGATGTGTGATGGAAGGAGGCTGCTTTACTTAGCAGAGGAAGGACTGATGAAATGCTGGAGCAAGTTGGGGTACAGCACAACTTCAAACTAGAAATTTGGTGTGTGCTTTTGAGCAAAGCTAATCAACAAGTAAGAAAAGGATTTTCTGTCATTTGAAGGCTTATATACAAGATTCAGAAATCTTTCAGGAAGACGTGGCTTGATGTGGAATTTTTGTTCTGTATGTCCTGGAGAGATCTTGGCCTGTCAAGTTCTGAGATACCTGAATAGGTATATATGAGTCATCTACATGAAATCTCACTTCTAAATCCCTATTCATTTTTGTTTGAGGACCTCCACACTCCCGTGTCTAAAAGTAGAATCATATGAGTGCAAGGGAATCTTGACCAAAACTTGTGTTACTTCTTTAGCTCTGTGCTATTAGAGCCTAGAAAAACAGTATTCCATCCTGTAAATATTATATTTCCAACAGATAAATTTGTGCAAAATGATTGTCTTTATTTTCAGGCAAATGTTTGGGTTTCATGAGCCAGTTAGGATCTTTTGCTTAATTTAAAGAGATGCAATTTATCTTTTTAAGTCATGGCTCTTGTTAAACTTAGAGGATATATAAGATTTGCACTGATGTGTTACAATAGATGTACCACTGTATGCTCAGCTCTCAGTTAGGATCTTGTGTTTTATTCAGGCTGAAGCCCAACCTGTGTCCATAGGTTTTTTGCCTGAGTAAGAGGTGCATTAGTTATTTGAAAGCACTTTCTAATGGGGAAAACATTTCCCCATTGTTATTTTTTTTTCCACTTGATGTGAATTTCAGACTCAGTATCGTCCTTATGATTGAGTTCCCAGGAAGCTGGGATTTTGTTACAACCCCAAACCTGAAGCTGCAGCCCATGACTGACCCTTGCATCTGTGCGGACTAGAACTTACCTCAACAGGGCTCCATCTGCACTCTGCCAGTTCCATGGTTGGGTCAGTGGGACTCGTGAAACAAGCCTGATTCACATCTCTGTATATAAAAGAAATATATTGCTTTAAATAATTAATAAAATACAAATATAGCATATAATAAAAAAGGAAGTGAGATATTGTGCTGTACATCTATCCACATTAAAGGGCTGCAACAACACCCACATAGTCCTGAAAACACTCTGAATTATTTGTGGTATCAAATGTGCTTTGAGATGTACGTATGTTCTGAGTCACAATTTTGAGTTGTATATTCTGTTTTTATGTGGCAATGATAAACTCAGCCTAGGATGCTAGGGGAAGGAAAGGCAGCAGGAATGAGGGCAGAATCTCGTCTCCCATAGCATTAACATGTTATGAGACTTAACACAAGCATTGGTTGGCTTTAGCCTGAGACAAAAATCCATCTCACTTATACTCTTGAGAGACATGGAAAAGGAAAGCAAGTCCCAAACTCAAACAAATACTCTTTGATTTCCCTCTAGCACTGGACATTGAGTCTGGATACGTGCTTACTCCTCTTCCCTTGCAGCAGGCTGAGTTTGCCCCATAGCAGACCCACCCTGGTCTCACTGTAGTTTTCCTGCTACTTCCTCTCCATGCAAGCAAGGCCACCCAAAGGACAAAAGGCAGCAGGCCAATGTCGAAAGCAAAATTCAATCCTTATGGAGCTGTAAATACACTGAAGCCTGTGCTGGCACTCCTCCAGGTGACAAGTGCCTGCTTGCTCTGACAAGTAAATCACTTCTCCACCCTGCCTCAGCATAGGGAACTCAAACTCCATGGATTCCTCTTCTGGAGCATGAAACCACTGGGCAAGGTAGGAAGCATATTGTAAATAAATTAAAACAAACAAAACAACAACAACAACAGAATACAATTCACTTTGAAGGCAATCTTGGGCATAATGCTGGGATTAAAGGTGTTCCTGTGCAAGCTCAAATGCTCCGGGGTCAGCATAGGTCACTGTGGGTATTTCAGGTCTAGAGAGAAAAAAAAGGCTGAAAGCAAAAGCTTTTGCTGGGTGAGCTTCTTTGTAGTACTTCATGGGAAAGGTCTTGGCCTGTTCAATGAATGCATGAAGTTCAGGGGGTTTCTGATTATTTCTGCAGATTGAAACATCAGGGCCTTGGGAGGGGGTAACAAATACCAGATCAGACAAAGTGCCCTGTTTTGATATTGATCCTTTTTTTTTTCTTTTCTTTTCTTAAATTATAGAACAAAAAGCTTCTCTGCAAATACAGTAATCCCCTATTTTGGCACATTTGACATTTGCTTCTGTCTCTATAAAGTTCTGAATCTCCACACAAACTGTACATTCACATGAAGACTTCTGGCTTCCAGAAAATGACCTTTCACAACAAATTCAGTTTTATTGATATGTTTCTATGCCACTCTATCCACAATCTGTTTCAACTTCAGAGCTTGGCCACATATCAAACTCAACTCCTTCTGACATGCCCACTCCTCCATCACCATTTCCTCTGCTCATCAAGCTTTGATTAGCAGAGCATTCCTTGACCTCTCTGCCCTGCCAGAGGGTGGTTTCAAGCCCCGGTACTCATGAGATTCAGCTATCTGGAGGCTGAGGGATGCTCAGAACTGGATTCAGAGGCAGCACATTGGGCAAACCCCAGAGAATGGACCATGATAATGTTATTTCACTGTCTCACAGGCATATGATTTATTTTTTTTTTTTTTTTTTGCATTATCAATCACTGATAGTGAGTAAGTGATTTTAACCAAATCTGTCATGTGTCTGTATCCAGACTATCATCTCTTGCAGATTGGTTTATTGACTGCTGCATTGCCTCAGCCCCATGGATGCAACTTGTGCCATGTTGTTCAGATGTGGTCTTCTCACAGGGGCTCTCAGCACCATACATGTTTTACACCTGTTTTGTCAGCTCAGTTCCTTTCACATGGTGCCAACTCCTGGACACATGCAGAAAAACAAAGCTGATGCATTGGGTGAATCTAAAGTCCCAACATTCAGTAAATATCCACTATCATCCCTTACCTACTCTCTTTGTTGAGCTTTCCCTATATCCTGCGTTGCATCTGTTACTGAGGAGAGTTTGTATGCTGGTCAGTAGACAGGTAAAAAATACTTCTGATAAAAAGCAGTGAAAGAGGACTCAGCCATCGAAAGTAAAACTCTCAATTGCATTGCTTCTTAAGAAAATTTGAGCAATGAAAAATCCCAGTGGGCTGTTCCTTGCTTATTCAAAGCAGCTATTCCAAAGGCGCAGTGCTGAGCTCTGCTGCGTTATGTAAACAGGCTTTGGAGATAAAGGGGCCAATCTGGGTAAGGAAAGAGGGAGGAAGAGGCAGAGGCTGGGGTTTTTGTTGCTGCGTTGTTTCGATAGCTCAAATTTCAAGAATCACATTTTCTTACTTGTTGAGACAACCAAAGTGCAAAGCAGTTTAACGAGCCTTTTGCTGCCTGAAACAGAGCTGCAAGAGATGTGAGTGGAGGGACAGCTTGTCCTGTCCCCTTTTCCTTAAATGCAAATATATCTGCAGATGGCCAGAAGCAAAATTCTCCATCTAGCAAAAGCTCATACCGGGTCTTGAAAGGCTTTGTTTCTGCAGTCTGCGACACGAGCAAGGAGTGAAGGCTGCCTCCTACTTCCATTTCACCTCCGCTCCAAGATCTGAATGTGCAATTAGCTCCGGCGATCAATGAGATAGAGGTAGTTGATGGGACTCTCTGCAGGACACTGCAGCTGGCAATGGGACTCGGGACAGCTTTGCTCCCCACTGCATTGGCATGGCATTGTTGGACTCAGGGGAGCAGGAGGATCAGCCGAGCAAGGCCAAATGTTGTTTATAATCTTCTGAGTGAGATATTACACATCGGATGTTGTAGCAGGGAAAACTCATTAATTTGGGACAGGCTCTGCAACAACGTGGAGGAACGCCCACTGACCCCTTGACCTCTCAAGCGTCTTGTTCCATCCTCCTGACCCACAGAGGGGAGGAGCTTTGCCCAGCACCTGACTAAACTCCATCAGTAACCACTCAAGGATTCTTCTGAAATATTTATAAGTCCTTAAATATTTAGCAGTATTTATTACGGTCGGTGAGGCACTGTGTTTTCTCTAAAACAATGCCACCTCCTGAAATGGGCCACACACCTCCTGCCTGAACCAGATTCAAGCAAACCCAGGAATCCACTCCTACAACTTTATTCAAACAAGAACCAGGGCCTTCACTTCCGCTTCAAAACCACACATGCTCACTGAGAGGCTCACACCTCCTTCACGGCCTTCTGTGTTACCTTTGGGTAGTGCCCATGGGATGCTGAGAACATCGATCAGCTGAGCACTGCACCCCAACAGTGGCACCCACGTCTCCCATGTGACCTTGGATGTGTCACTTCATCTCTGCCAGTAAGTGCTTCTAGGAAAGCAAAGCCAGCCTAAGAAGTGGGTGAAGCCAGGGCACCTATGGATTTTGAGGAGATCACACTCTCTCTGGATTTTATAACCTCTGAATCAAAGTACTTCCCCAGTGCCACCATCACTCATCCAAGCAGGGATGGATTTTTAGGGTGCTATACTTGGAGAAAGCCCAGCAAAGACTGTGTCACTAGAGAGCTCATTCTGGTGGGAGGTGAAATGGAAAAAGCCTTGGGGCTGAGCTGGAAGGAGATGAGGTCCTGTGGACTGTGGGAACACTGGAAGAAGCAGCTTTGCTTCCAGCTTCCTTGGTGCAAGGACATGTCTAACGTGCTTTGCAGAAGGTAGAGGTTCTCAAGAGCTATCTTAGAACTACCCCCAGGGCAGGGAGGTGTCCATCCCTGCTCCCTGCAGTGGGGACCAGCAGCTCTCTGAGGACAAGCAGCAAAGCGCTATCCTGATATCCGCTAACATCCTGATAGAAGCAGAGCGGAACCATTTCCATGACAGAATAGTGAAAATATTTGTGTGCCCTTTGATGCTCAGCTTGTCCTACTTGACTTTATCTGTGGTCCCACAGCAACAAAAGTTGTGCCCAAAGCGAGCTGTTGGGTATAGCTGGAACACGCTCTCCTCTGTTTACCGAAGAGTTTATTTTGGTTACTGATATTTAGGCTCTAATTGAAGCAGAGATACAGCCATGCAACGCAAGCTTGGGGCTAGATTCATGCTGGAAATTGATGGAGCTCTGCTGTGGGCCAGCATTTGCCCTGAAACATTCTCCCCTGGGAGACAGGCAGCAAGAAAAGTAGCCATCAATGGTGGCACTCATCCCCTGCTTCAGGCAAAGAATTTGATGGGTTTTGTGGCTAAACAAGACCACTGTATCCCTGCAGCACCTCTTTTTCTTCCTTCTTCCTTGGGAGGGCACAATACTGCACTGTTCCTTGCTCCAGCACAGTGGGCTCAAGGCATTTCTACTCAAATGCTCATCTGTAATCATTTTGGCACATTTATCTCTAAATGATGAGAGAATGCTGTGCTGGAAGAGAGAAAAGGGCTCACCGCCTTTCTCCTGCAGCAAGTCAGACCAGTCACTGCTCCCCTCCAAGATGATGTTCAGGAGCAGTGGTGGGACTTCTCACCTCACCATCACCAAGATCTCAAGACACCCTTGGAGCAGCTGCGGGCATCAAACATCAGGTGAATATGGTTGGCAGGACGTGCCTGCATGTGCTTCAGGTGAGATCCAGCAAGGTTCTGAGCACATTTACCTCGTCCTTTGCCAGGAAGACTTTCCCACCAAGTTCTCTGGGCAATAATGGTATCATGTCTTATTACAGAGTCACACAGAACTACAAATGATTGGGGTCAGAAGAGACCTTTGGGTCCACCTGGTCCCATCCTGCTCCAGCTGGGCCATACGGTGTGCCTAGGATCATGTCCAGGTGGCTTTTGGACATCTCCAGGGAGGAAACCCCACAGCTTCTATGGGTACCTGTGCCAGAGGTCATTACAACTGGTGACACTGACAACACCATGATAACAACATGCCAGATGAAAAAGTGGGCTCAGTGCCTGCCCAGAGGTGCTGGTGGCAGTTTCAACACAAGCTTCTCACAGTAGCCCTCTGTACTCACCTCACAAAGCTGATGGAAAATTCCTCCTTCCATCTGCTCCTTCCCTCCATTGTGGGATAGGTCAGCATTCTGGGAAAAGCCTTTTGACATGGGTTGCTTTGCCAGATATTCGACTCTTCCTGCAGAACATATTCCCAGACTCCAAACACTGTAGTTTTTTTCCCCACTTACTCTATGCCTACTTGCTCACATACCGTTGCAATATTCTTGTCCTGAGAAAAGAGAAAAAAAACAGGATGTCTTTGATCTAAATTTGAATTTGAGTAATACCAAATAGGCTGTCCTTTTACAGCATCATCTGGGGGACCCAGATAGATAGACTGGAACTGGACTGCTCCCTGCCCATTGGGTCTCATGCTCTGCTATTTCTAGGCCAGATTGCTGTGAACTGACTCAGTCTTCAATCTTTTCCTTTGCTTCCCTCTCTCTTTTTTTTTTTCCTTTAAGCCTCTAATTTCACTTTTCTGTCCCAGAGCCAGGAGTGATGAGCAGACGGTGGTGGAGTGGGTCCCCTTGTCCCTCAGGCAGCTGGGCACTGATTGGGCATCTAGCTGGGCTCCCAGGCTTTAGAAGCTCAGCCTCCAGCTCTGTTCTCAAGACACTGGCTGGCCATTTCTTTTTGTTGTGTCTACAAAAAGCCATTAGAAGAAAAGTGCAGCAACAACTGAAGCCATTTAGCAGGAAGGTCTCTTCCAATTCTCTTATTTCTGTGATGCCTAGATGCAGCTATGGACTAACTAGGTAGTGGGGGGGAAGTGTAACAGAGCAATTAGCTTGGAGATGAAAACCATTAAGCATTATGGGGCTTAATGGGATATTCCTTCCCCCTCCTCCTGCTTCTTTGGAAAGGGAAGCTCTCCTTGGAGGGCAGCCAGGGCTTGTTTCTCTGTAGCAGAAGCGTCATCCTGGCCCTCAGGGACTCGCTGCAGCTACTGGGGTGTACCAAAAGCTGGGGCAGAGGAGCCAGGCTCAGTGGTGAGGATGGGGACAGCTTTGAGGGGGCTGAGCCTCTCTGGCAGCAGCCCAGAGACAGAGGAACAGTGGCTTTGTCCCACACCTCAGCTTCAGTAACTATCCCAGCCTGCTGCCACAGTAATTTCATTTTTCAGCATTTTTAAAGGCCCAAATGGATGCAGCCACAAACACGCCCCTGATTTGGCAATCAGAGTCAGATATGTATTTATATACATCTCTCAGTTAGGCTGAGAATAATTTCTGGCTCCTTGCCTGACAGGATTTAGAAGGGTAAAGCATCATGCTTGCGTATCTGGGTCACTCACCCAGCAGGATGAGGTACTTCAGCCAGAGGGCCAGCACCTGTGGGTTTGCAGCAATGTCCCCTTAGCATCCCATGGGCTGCGTCTCCTCCTCTGCAAAAATAAATAAATAAATAAACAAATGCAAAGAACAAGGAACTCCTAGGGGTGCGTGTGAATCAGGTACAAAGGCATCTGAATTCACACCTTGAAAAACAAAGTGCAAGGAATACTTGATTTCATTAACAGCAGTTTAGGTGATGGAGAAGCACCAGCAGAGCAGAAGCGCTACGATTAACTATGCTTAGTTAGAATCACCAAAAGAAACGTCTCTTAAATAAGCAGTGATTTCCTAGCAGGGAAGCAGGATTTATTTTTTTTAATGTGATCTGGACAAAGCAATTATTTATTGTTTTCGTAGCCCTGAAGAGCACCCTGTGATCAGTCTTGCCTCACCATCGTTTTGCAGAACTTTGGCAGTGCCAAAAACACACCAAATTCTTCCACAGCAGAAGGGAGGAAGGTTGGGCTGGGGACATTTCAGCCCAGCCCACTTCTCCCACGCCAGCCCAATGTAAGCAAAGCTGTTGGTTTGGAAACATTGCCACCAGGCTGAGCACAAAGGCAACAGTCCAGAAACCCAGAAGAACTGGGATTCAGACCCTGAGCCCCTTTACACTAACATGCAAGGTTAACCATTAACCCTAACAAAAAAGGATAACCCTTAACAGTAAGCACGAATTGATGACCCTAAACCTTAACCCAGAAGCGTAACTCTTAAACCTATTGCAAATTGCTAAGCATCATCCCTTAACCCTAACACCAAATGGTAACCCTTAATATTAATCCAAAAGGATAACCCTTGACTCTTATCCCTAACCCAAAAGGGTAACCCTTAAACCTAGCACAAATTGTTAGCCCTAAACCCTTAACCCTAACCCAAAATAATGACCCTTAACCCTAACCCAAAATAATGACCCTTAACCCTAGCCCAAAATAATAACCCTCAACACTAACCAAAAAGGGGAACCAGTAACCCTTAACCATAACAAAAAGATATTTTTCCCAGGCAAAAATCTTTGAACAAGTAGGGAGATAAGGCTGGGAGCTGCATGGACAGCTGACCAGAAGGAATACACATGGGGAGAGGAACACAACACTACTGAGTTGCCTTTGGCACCACCATGGCACAAAGGAGCCTTCAACCTGGTTTCCAAGAGCAGAATATTTTAAACTAAAATTACAAGAGGTTCTATCTAGACAAGCGCTTTCTGAGAGTGCAGAATGACCTGGGGGTTTGGAGAAAGCATCACAACATCAGAGCAACCCGAACAGTTCAAAGCGATGTCCCACCAAATCCAGCATCCCATTTCCAACCCCCAAAACCCAGAAAATAACAGTTGGCTTGGCACAGAGTGACTCAGCTTAACCCCACACAAGGCACAGTACTGCTACCTTTGGGCTGGAAGATCACACCCATGGCCTCCCATGGTGGGAGGCATCATCTCCTCCTAGAAAATCTAATTTTGTGTTGCCTTTCAGAAGATGATACTCAGGGCTGGATAAGCTTATGTGTTTGGACAGGCGTGGCTACAGCTGCCTGTAGCTTTCTCTATCTACGCACTGGAGAGTAATTCAGCCAAAGAAAATCAAATCAGTTAAAAAACACAAAGCTTTAATGCAGTCCTGTGATTATAGCTCCGATGTATCGAGATGCTGCAAGCACCAGTGCTGCAATTTGGTGGCACCCTAAAGCCACCCATCCCAGGTCCCCAGTCACTGTCCTGGCCTTTACGTTCTGTCCCCTGGTATTTGCGTTCTGCTCCCTGATATCTATGTTCTGTCTCATATTTCTGATTCATGACTGCAACTGCTGGATTTGGCCACCAAAAACTCAAGGCCAACTAAGAGCATTGGTCACTTTTACAGCCACGAAACGGAGTTAACATATGCACTGTTCTGTTGTCCTTGGACTAGACGTTATAAAGACGCTGTACATGAATGGGAAGGCTTGGAGGTGAACAAATCATTGACTTCAATCTTCTCTAGGCAAGGAAAAATCAAGCCAGGGCAAAGCAAGGACAAATGAGAGGATGTGTTAATTTGAAAATCGGTAACATTTTTTTGTTGGTGAATTTCTCTTTCTTCTTTTTTTTTTTTCCATTTTAATTACAAGGTGTATATTCTATGCTGTCGTTTTAAAAGATCTGTAAGAGGTACCAGGACACAGCTTCTGTGAAAGATGTCAGAAAGGTCAGGGTCAGAAAAAACAACAACAAAAAATGAAGACTTTTTTCCCCTTCCCGATCAATTAACTGTAAAAGTAGTGATGGGAAGGCAATTAACATCACTAGCAGCACACAAAGAGCATCCAAGAGGGACAAGCTGACACTCTTTCCCTATGATTCTTTTCAGGCTTTTTGGGGGACTGGTTCAGTGTTTCTGGAAGCCCTCAGTAAGCACAAGGGGATCTCAAGCTTCTGCATAGGCTGTTTTTATGTACATAATTTATACCATGCATAGCAATAATTATGCAGTACCACTGACCTAGTATAGCTGCAAATAAAAGCATGGGAGAGTGCCCCCAGGAACAGTGGCCTTCAACCTCAGTGATGTCCTCTGATCCTTGCTGCTTCCATCAGTACCATGGGCGCTCATCCCAACATGCACAAAAGGGGACAACCTCCCAGAAATCCCACCCAGTACCTCTACTCCTCTAAAACACTCTGTCTAACCACTTTTCTCCCTCTTGGCAACCACATACCGCGGGGTTGGGCTGGGTCAGTGAGAGCCACGGGTGGAGGAAGATGCTCCACATGGATCCCAACAGGCAGAGGAATACGCAGCAAAGAGGGGAGAAAGAGAAAAGGATTCAGACCAACACCTTTGAGCCCAGGATCCCAAAGGCAGGCAGGGTAGATTTAGGTATGTCTAATTCAGGCATTCATGATTTGCTCCTTGCTCCACTGCACGAACCGAGTTATTTAACCCCATTTTTATTTCTCTGGATGCTAACATGCACAGAGAACAACTGGGAAGAAAGCCAGAGAGAGGATTTAGGGTGAGTCTAAGAGGTGCATTAAGACTAACAGATGTCTCACAGGATGTCCCAGGGACTTTGGGCTGCTCAGAGCACAGGAAACAAAAGTCCACAGTAATCATAGTGTCATTCTTGACTTCTAAGTGCCCCACAGTTGTTTCTGTGAACAATAGTCCTTTTTATGCCTGTCAAAATTTGAGGGAACACAATAATTTTCCCAAGTAGTTCTACACGGGTTGTTTGCACAATAAAAGTGAAGAAAAGTGGCTTTAGATAGAGACACCGATCGGTACATGGGCACACCTGGGGGTGCTTTTCATCCCAAGAGAAGGATTTGTCTGCACCCAATGAACTGCCTGGCTTCCTGCATCACCTCCTGAGTTCAGCTGGGTTCCTCTGGATCTGTCAAAAGAGCCCAGGACTTGTCCCCCCTTCCCCATATGTTTTTTCCACAGTATTTTTGGGTCTTCAGAAAGGTCAGTGCTCAGCATTGCTACCAACCCCTTTCAACAGGGACAACTGGACAACCCCTGCTCCAATTCCTTCCTTTCCTGCTGCACACTGCCCTTTCCTGCTCATTCCTAGCTCACACAACCAAAGCAACCCCAAAACACAAAGGGCCTCCCTCCCCTTCTCCAGTCCCATATCGGACTCTAGGACTGACACCCTTGAAGGCGTTTCTCTACCTTGTCCCAGAGCACTGAGGGTTGTTCCACTGAAATCTAGACCAAAACAGAGCCCCTTCTCCCTGTGCTGCTGTCATCCATTCCCATCCAGCATTTTGGATGGGCAGCAAATGTGTCCACACTGCACTATCACATCTCAGCCATGCAGACTGGCCAGCCTCATTTGCTTTCAAAATGTTCCTCTAGCTCTCCTGCTGCACCCAAGCCATGCAGAAGGCAAGAAAAGCCAATGGAGGATGATCATGATAGAGCCCTTAGGATTTTCTGTTTTTGGGGAGTGGTGAGAAACACCAGATTCACAGTTGGCAGATGAGGGTTCAGGCAAAGGCCTTGCCTTTTAGGGCAAGGGAGGTGATGGCCATAGGAACCTGGAGGTGAAACCCTCAAACAGCATTTGGCAAAGCCATAAAGCCAGTTCTGTGGGGCCTTGTGGAATGGGTTAATGCACTGATCCCCTCTTTCTTTCCTCTAGAGAGAGCCCGTGATTACCTGCACAAGACTGGACGGTTCATCGTCATCGGTGGCATTGTCTCACCCGTGCATGATTCCTATGGGAAGACGGTGAGTTGTTCCTGTTATCTCTTCTGCGTATGTGCAATTTTAAGCATTGGGAAGCCACAAGAAAGCCTCCAAGAAGATGAGGGATAAAACCATCCAGTCTTCAGATAAAACTTGCAGTGAGAGCCTGTAACCAGATAAAACCAGAAAGCAAAGAGAAATGCTACCATCCAAAATGATGGGGATCATCTTGTTTGGGTTGTGTTGGTTAAATGATTTTAAAACCAATTTTTATCATAATACAAATGGAAGGAAAAAAAATAGAGGAAAACAAATGGAGGAAAAAAAAGAAAATCTAAAATCTAAAAGGAGATTTTGCTCCTCTCTTGCGAGGTGCAGAAATTTCAGCAGGAAAAGCCAACCCTGGGCCTGGACTCACCGTACCCCAGGTAACCACACTGAGAACTTCAGCTTTGAAAGGCAGGAATCCTTTTTATCCAGAAAAAAGGAGCTCAGATCATCCTTATGCTCTACCTCCTTTTAATCCTCAGTTTTATTGTTCCAGGGCCTGGTGTCCAGCCGGCACCGTCTGACCATGTGCCAGCTGGCTGTGCAGTCTTCCGACTGGATCCGGTGAGTGACAAAGACCACTGCAGGGGGGGTGCTGGGGCTACACAGCAGCAATCCCTAGATCACGGCAGCCCACATCTGAGCTGGGACCAGCAATGCCATCAGGAAGATCACACTACACGCAGATATATCCGAGCCAAATGGATCAGGAGTTAAGAGCACGGAGGATTCTGGGCACATGTTCAGGTTCTCTCCCACCTCAGGACAGGGAAGGGACATGGAGGGATGAAGCCACTAGGGAGAGCTGGGTGGAAAGTTTTGAGGAAGGAGGTGGTGTGGTGAGGACATAAAGGCAGTGGCCACCAACTAATGCTGCTGTGTCCTTGTGCTCCTGCAGGGTGGACCCCTGGGAGTGCTACCAGGACACCTGGCAGACCACCTGCAGTGTGCTGGAGCACCACCGTGACCTGATGAAGGTGAGTCCCTCTGCACCTCGTGTCCTGATCCTGCACCAGAATCAGTCTGCAGACACCATCCTCTGCTTGGATGGGCTCTGGAGCCCAGAGGTGGACATGAAAGCCTAGAACAGGGCTGGGACAGGTGGAGAAGATACGTATTCCTGACCTGAAGAAGTATGCAAGACATTATGTTAGAGCTGTTCTCTGCTTCTGAAAGCAAACCGAGCCCCTTGGATGAACTACTTGCATTATCACCTATCAGCAATTAACAAACAAGTTTTTTTCTCTAAATAAAGGAGCAATAGGGTCCTACTAGCCCAAGACTCATTTGGTGAGATTTTATAAAGCAACAGGAAAGCTAAAGTGAGATGGATGGGTCTGTCACTAACAATGACCTTCATCTTCAGTGAGAGGAGATGACTACTGGGGCAGCAAAGGTTTTGGGAATCATCTCCAGCCTTGGGGAAGCCATCTTTACAACTAAATTTCTCTCTTGCTGCAGAGAGTGACCGGCTGCATCCTCTCCAATGTCAACACCCCCTCCATTACCCCCGTGATCGGACAGCCCCAGAATGAGTCTACACAGCCTATCTACCAGAACAACAATGTGTCCAACAAGCCCACTGCAGGTAGGTGGCTCTGGGGATTGAGGGGAGGAACTGGCCACCCGTTCCTCACACCCCATCATCAGGTACCAAACACTTGCTCATGAGTGTGTCTGAGCTCCTCCAAGTCCTCTTTCACCTCTAACGGTGGAGAAGTGTTCCCATCCCTTCTTGGCAGTTTTCTGGCTTGCTGGCACCACTGGTGATGGGGAATAGCAGTGTGCTTGTGCTCCTTGCAGCCTCAGGATCTCCAGCCTGCCTCACGACTCAGATTTATTTTTGGTTGGTCCCAGACTTAACAAAAGATTTCTATTACTCTGTGCTAAGCTGACCTGTCTCCACGCTCCTGATGAACACCAGCCTAGCTCCCTCTGCACTCCTGGCTGCGTATTTCTGTTCTTTTCTGCTCCAGCTGAAAAAAAACAATCATTTTGTTTTTCAACTGACCTAGGTGAGGTTTCTCAGCAGGCTCATAGTGCCTGAGGGATATTTGGTTATTTGTAGGCTGAGTCATCTGCCAGAGGAGATATGGGAGTTGCTGTCCCCACACATGGGAGCATCCCATGCTCTGTACGGAAAGTCAGTCATGGATGAAGCCTCTCCCCATCTTACTTTCCTTCTTCTCTGCCTTCAGCAAAGATCCTGGGGAAGGTTGGAGAAAGCCTGAGTCGGATCTGCTGCGTTCGCCCACCTATGGAGCGCTTCACCTTTGTGGGTAGGTACAGGAGTACGACATCACCCCCAGCCCCATCTGCCTCCCCAGCACCCCCTGCCAGGTACCAGCACCTCTATTCTTCCCTCCCAGATGAGAATGCCAACCTGGGGACAGTGATGAGATATGAGGAGATTGGTGAGTATGCAGCCCTCCACCACCACTCAGCACCACCAGAAATCTGGTGGCAAGTAAGGGATGCTGAACCATCACCACCCCTGGTGCTAGGCAGCATAGCCTGGGACTGAAATAGGAGCAGCACTGAGCTGCTTGGAATCTCCTCTGCCCACCCCTCCTTACCTGGGCAGTTTTGTAGCTTTCCTCTATGGGTTTGCAAAGCAACAAAAAAAAAATCCTAAAAGCTCCAGTGCTTCATCATGCAGTTGTACTGCTCAGCTTTGCTGTAGGAAAATCAAGCCATGCCCAAGGCTCAGTGCAGCTCCACACATATCTGCAGAACAAGCACCTGCAACAGGTCACAAAGCACTTATATGTGTCTGAAAATGCAGAAATGCCTCCTCACCCCGTGGGATACCACACCTTCGGGGCACATCTACGTGGTTCAGCAGCCCACAGCAACGCTGGCAATGACCCAGCAGTGCAGAAGAGGAGCAGAAATAGTGCACAGGGTAGTTTGGGGTAGTCTTTCTGTTTGGTACCATTGGGGATGCAAGGATTGTAGCTTCTTCAGCAGGATTCATTTTGGCAAGGGATGGTGTTTCGGTGAAATAGAACAGCCTTGAGCAGAGCAATGGGATGGCAAGAAAGGAGGGGGAGAGGTGTACTCAGCCCTGCTCTCCCCCATCTCTGAGCACTTCTGCTTCCTTCCTTCAGAACTGCGCATCCTCCTGCTCTGCGGCAGCGACCTGCTGGAGTCCTTCTGCATCCCTGGCCTCTGGAATGAGTCTGATGTGAGTCACTGCCAGGGCCCCTTGCTCCCCTTCCCTGGGCTCTGTCCCTCCTCCTCCACCATCTCCCGGGTACTACCCTGGCCTTCCTCACCACCCCCATCACTTGCCTCTGCTGCACGAACAACAGGGGCTCCTGCACTCCTGGTTTACAAAAAAGCTGACGTGAGAGAAGTGTTGCCCTTATGTTAGAAATGAAAGACCCTTAAAACCATACCAGCAGCTTGCACCTAACAAAAGGAGAGTAAGTAATAATAATAAAAGAAGAAAATAAGTAAAATAATAACAAAAGAAGAAAAGAATTAAGGCTGAGAAGAAAAATTGTGTCAACCCCTCAGCCAGAAATTGCCTGACACCATCTCATGTGGGCAAGCAATCTGCAGTAATGACTGTGGTGAGATGGGGGGAGAGCAGTCAAGACCACATCCACATGGCAGAACACATGAGAAATGATGGAGAAGTCGCTTTTATCCTCTCTTGCAAAGGCAGATCCAACCTGCAGATGGCAAATGACCTCTACAGAGATGGCTAGCTCTGTGTTTGGCTTTGATGGTGGTGCTTTTACAGCGCCCCACTAAGATTCAAGCACATTTCAGTGCACTGAGATGAGCCTATCTCAAACACCACTAAAAATGAAAAATACTTCGATTAACACTGGAGAAGCCACCGTCCCTCCACAGAAATGGGTCCATGGATCCATGCAGCACCCCAAGAATCCTCTTCCCTTCCATCCCGAGGAAAGCCTGTCCATGGTGATCACCTCCAGAGCACCATCTCTGAGACATTAGTAAATAATAACATCAACACAAAGAAATCCAGGGATGAGGGGCTGTAAAGACCACATGCAGTGGTGCAGCTGCTGCCTCCTCCGCTCCAATCTCCAGTGAGGCAGAGTTCATGTCATCCTCGGGCAACATCTGCTGCTGTCCTTTCTACCATGACATGTTCTCCCTGAAGCCTAACTTCAACATTCATTAACAGAGTTTAACCCCGTTCCTTTTTATTTCATCCACCGCAGATCACTCTGCGTGTCACCAGCACCACTCCTTAATAAATCCAAGTTTTTCCCAGAGGTTGTCCAGAAAGAGTAA
>PPHD01014971.1:0-16374 GCA_002909625.1 Bambusicola thoracicus | reverse complement strand
GATGTCTGAAGTGCAAGCTGAAACCAGTTTGGGAATCTGTAAACATTCATTTTGAAGTTTTAATCAGTGCAAATTAAAGAGAGAAATAATAAAAAATAGGAAAAAGTTTTAGCAAAGAGCATATAAAAATTTATAGGATGAAAGGAAACAAGAGAAAAATAAGTATTTTTTATTTCTAGTGTTTCTGAAAAATAAGTCTGGGAAGTCAAAAAAATGTTTATAACCATTTCTAAGCAACATTCATGACAAAGATCTCCAAATTCATTAAAAAGAAATAGATGCAACAACAACAAAAACAACAACAACAAAATGGACAGAGATGCAGTATGTTTGAAATGGCAACGAAATTTCCATGGCAGAGTATACACTGAGTCTTGGACTCTCATTGTTCAGTGCTGTGACCTAACAGTGAGATCATTCTAATTCTAATCTGTTTGTCCGTTGGAAAGAAAATGAATTTTGTTTGTTTGTTCTCTCTAGCGTCTCCATTCTTGGTAAAAGATTACTGATTACTAAAACCCTGTTATCTTAGGCATAAAACACTGCAGTCCCTCATCCTTCTACTTCACATAAACATTCCATAAGAATTATGAGGTGCATTATATTAATAATAACAACATGAAGTCTAGGGATTCACGGGCACATTTCTTAAAGCACTCCAGATATTTGAATGTTTCAATGTTACTAATTATCTAGGTAGAACAAATGTTTTATTCCATATTTTACAACCACAGTATGCCACTGCATTTACCTGCAGAGATGTTTACATTCACCTATAAGGGCAACTCATACACAATGAAACAATCTCAGCTTTACCGCACATGCTAACAGCTCAGAAAATGGGTTTGAGTAAAAGGATTGGGTGTCTGAGACTCTCCCACTAACTGCGATCATTGTTGAGTAAGGTTTGTTTCCTCCTCCTCCCCCACCCCCCACCCCTTTTTTGAACTGGTAGGGAAATAAGCATGAAAAGTTCTAAAGATCTTAGTCTGAGTACTGCTCTGTAATATGCTCTGTATCACAAGGGTCTGAAGCTAATCAGTGACAGGATTTTCCTGGCTGGAGTGCAATAATGGAGTTGTCCTTGGATTTGTCCTTGGGGTTGTGTATAAGGCTATAATCATACTGACTACAGAACTTCTCTCTTTATGAGTTTCTCAAAAAGGCATGATGCTTTTGTGAGAAGAGGTGCAAGAGATGTCCACCGAAGGGCTGTGGAATCAATATAAATTTCAAGAGAAAAGTATACAAATTGCAGTCAGGGGAGGAGAAAGCAAGAATTAGGATGTATTTAGGAGATATGAGTCAGACCTTTTCTTAAGAAGAGGAAGAGAAAAAAAATGAGAATAAGAAAAGAATAAGAAAAGATTAGTGTGATTTATAATAGGACAAATGCCAACTACATGTAAATACACACAAAATACATACTGCATATCATATCCCATCTTCATTTGTGAACTCTATGATACTTCACAGTTGGTGGCAATGAGACACAGGTTAAAGCAGCATTTCAGGTAAAAATCTATGTTTCATTTACTCTACAGACTAAGTTACATATGTAGCACATTGCCTGCAGTTTAGCTTATGTTCTGGGATAAATAAACAAACAAACAAACAAACAAACAAACAAACAAATAAATAAAGGCTGTTGACTGGCTTTAAGGTAGCAATTGAGGATTTCTTTATTTTGTTCAGCTTACATTCAAAGAACTCTGAAAAAGACCTTTGGAGTGACATCAGCAGAAACATTTTGCTGTGTATGAAAAAGCATGAACTCAGATTTACTGTGTAATAATGCTTTTTATTTTACTGAATTTTTAAAAACTAAAATGAACATTTATGAACCCACCATGAAAGGAAAATGTAGAAGGAAGCTGCATTATACATTATGAATAACTGCAACTCAGAGGGGTTAATGGTTTAGAACTAGCTCTAATAGCCTGTATAAATGCCTACATAGAGAAGAAATTTTTCATGATTTGTGAGAAATTAGATATGCAGTAAAATGAATTGTACATTAATTTAAACATCTGCCTTTGACATACTTCTGAGATCAATGCTCTGCTTACTGGCCTTTCCATACAATAGTTTTGCAAAGTCAGAACCCAAGTAAAATTATTTCAGGCTGAAATCATTTGTCACTAGAGCTCAGTAAAATATCGTAGCAACATAACTTCTAAAAATTCTGCCAAATAAATCTACAGCATTTTTTGATAGCAGATCATATTATACAGGAAATAATTAAATAAACCCAACTAATTCCTTTATATGGAATTTCGAAGTCCTCAGATGTAATCATGATTGTCATTGCTATTGTTCATTGGATCTGTGAGATGAGATATCCAAGTCTATCATATCTCTACAAATTAGTCCACAGCACTGTAAAGCTAAAAGTAGGTTTTCTTACTCCCTCTCTTCTTTTCCCACCTTTAATCTTAGAAATTAAGCTCATTGGAGGGGCTATTTTGAATGCATATTTATAACACAACTCAAACTTTCTAAAGATCACAATTTAATTTTTCCAGACAAATTTGACAACAGTTTAGGTAACTGAGATAAAAAGACTAAGTGGAGACTAATCCAGGAAGAATCTGTGAATACTGTGTCATTGCAGATTTTTACCGAGTACTGTACTTCTCTGAAGTTGACTGGAATGGAGAAATGGACCAAATTATATCCTTAAGTGTGCTTTCTGCAAACCATACTAGTGGAGGTTCTAGAGATATTAAACTAATCTATTTAACAAACACACACAATAAAAACAAGAGAAGAGAAAATAAAAACAGAAAGAGATCCTTAAGCTAACTTTTAAGATTAAGCAGTTTTTTCTCCTTCTCCTTTAATTTTACCTTCAGTATTGGCAGTTCCATTACATATTTATTTCAGTTCAGATACTCAGCTGGTAGATGGAGCCTCTTAGACTACTTATGAGATGAATTTCATACCCTCTTATTCAGCAATAATCATTTACTGTGTAAGTGAAAAATGAATTATTGATCTATTGATATGTTGAATCCCATAATACTTCTTTTCTGGAACTCTTTTGACAATGGTACTAAAGTGCCATTCTTCAAACAAAGACCTGCTTGAGAAGAGCAGTCCATAAAAAAAATTCTCTCCAGAGAAGAATCACCTCCACATATAAGAGAAATCTACAAATCCATTCACACCTTACTCATGATAATTTTTCTTTGTGAAGGAAGTCCCTAGCACGTTAGACGTCAACTATATGTTTCTTACTACAATGGGTCTACAAAAATAGTTATGGCAAAAATCCTCTTGCCACATAGATACAAACTCATGAGATGTTAACTCATTTAGATTTTAATTTAATAGAGAGAAAATGAATAATATAATATAGGTGAACTGAATCAGGGCAGATCAAAGAAGTCAGATGACAGGAGCTTGGTGGTATTGATTGAGAAGGATGTGGTAGCTGACCACATAGACAGGTTACTGACTATCTAACCAAAGGGACAAAGAAGCAATGCTGTTAAGAGAGCAAATATATGGATTTCACTTGTGACATTCCCCTTTTACTAAATGGAGGCTGCGTGTATAAATGGGTGGTACAACAAGCCCCAGAAAGTTAATCTGTGGCTGTGCAACTGGTTTGCTTAAATTGATCTCATTTAAAATATGTGTTCAGAAGAGAACAGCTTCGTATATGCAGAACTGCAGTTGTATTGTGAAAGGGAAAAAAATGTTGAGCTATAAACCCAGGAGTTTGCCTTGAGCAGAGGTAGGCTATTCTAGTAGAAACAGCGGAAGGTCACTGCTTAGTGTTTTTACAGTAATCCTATCAAACTAGTGAAAATTCTCTTTTGTTGGGAAAAGACTTACAAAGATTAACTCAGGGCTGTTGGTGAGCTGTATAAATTCTCAAATCCACACTTTCAGATGATTTAGGGTACACTGATATATATTCTAAGCTTCATATTAACATGTACTAAGCAGAAATAGTCAACTTTTATCATAATAACTTGCTAAATAGAATCTGGACCAGCCAGTTAAAAATTCAGATGTTAGTGTCTGCATATTCATTGCACCTTGAGGCAGGTCAGCACTGGGACATTTATTTGCTTAACTCAAAAGTAGAGGACACAGGAAACACTTTAGACTAGCTGTTGAAGAGTTAACTTCGTAATAGGAAAACAAAAAAGACTGCAACTTAAAATAGGGACATGATTTAGTCAAAAATAAGGAGTTCATTTATATTAGAAGTTCACTACAACATCAGTACAGGAAGATTTTAATTAAATACATATTACAAGACAGCTTTATTGTAAGATTACACCTTTTGAATTATGGACAGTGTTCATTATTAATATTTCAGAAAATCTTCGAAACATCTGCATATTATTTTGGTCTACAAAGTAAGACTCAATGATGTAAAAATGAATATAAGTTTATTATATTCTACTTTCTCATGTGAAGGTTTATTTTTATGCATGTGTAAATAAAACACTGAGTGAGAAATTAGAAAATACTATATTATGTAAAAGAGTATCCGTACCTAGCTTCTCACTGCAATAATTCATGTCATAAAAAGTGTACGCTATATTGCAGGGAATAGACTTGGCACAAATAGGTGAAAAGAGGAACATGATGATGAGTTTGGGGAAGGTTCACGTTAGTGCCTGTTCTTGGGCATTTATTGCAACAGAGATAAACTCACTTTATACATTTAGGGTGTCAATTGCACTACAGATGACCAGACTGTTCCCAGATAACTGATGTAATAAGTAGGTAAAGAAAAATAGAAAAGAAGAATGAAATCTGAAAACTAGAGGCATAGAACACAACTGAAACACTATCTAATATTGTTCAGTATTCATTCAATTGTTATTACAAACAAGATTAGAACTGACGCTTTTCTGGACAGTGATTTTTATATGAGGAAAAGAAATGTTGCAAATGAAATATTTACTGTAGCAGTCACTAGCTAGAAGAAAAAGTGAGATCTAGATAATAGGAGGAAGGATACGGATAGCATCATAGTAATTAGTAATGCATATCAGAAGTTGTTGTTAATGGAGCAAGACTCCGAAGAGAGTAAGAAGAGGAATATGTACCTAGGCTAAATAGGAAGCAGGCTGACATTCCTGTTGAGCATGTATGTACTCTCCTAGCTGATACAAATGCATATTTACATGTCTGCTGAAACAGTTTTCCCCTCATCCACCTAGAGCATCTCATCCAGGGTCTCCAGGAAAGATGCTTAGGAAGAAAATAAAAATGACTGTGAGAGACAGTGAGGGAGCTGAGAAAAATCTGTTTGGATTAGAGATATATTGGACATTGGCAAAAATGTAAGGATTCTGAATTTCTAAAACTTTCTACAGTAGTAATAATTGTTACTGAAGTTAAAGCAGAATTAATTAATTAATGCCATATTTTGATCTACTGATTATAAATTTCATCAAACTTCCACCAAAAGGCTGGTTCAAAAAAGAGCCAAAAAGCAATGTGAATAAAAGAAAAGAATGTACTCAACTAAGGTGCTACCATATAGAAACAAAGTCTTCTGTGGACTTGGATTGCCATCTTTTGGTAGAGGACATAATGGACTTGACATCTGTGAGGAGAAGTTAATACCATCATTTAAAATTCTCTTTTCAAAGGCAAATTTGTAGGATGCATCATTTTCCAGTTATTCCTCTCTTTCTTGCACTGACTACATTATCTGTGATTCAGATGTTGCCAGAAGCGGATATTTTTGTTCTGAAAATGTCATGTTCTTGTCATAAGCATAAGATCTTCTCTTGAGAAATATGGAGAAGAAATACGGTAAGCAAAGTACTGAAAAAACACCACTGAACTGCAAAGACTTACACATTTCTAAATAACTATTTGTAGAAATAGAAAATAAAAAAAAAAACATTTCCCCAATCCATTTCAGTTGCAGTTCAGCTCTATCTTGAAGGAAGTAGCACAGTGCTATTTGATTCAAAAGGAAATATGCATTTGCAATTCATTTTTAATGAAGCATGTTTACTTAAACTGAACATTTTCCAGAATCGGTAGTATGTTTCTCTCTAAATCATGTTTTTTTTAATCTATGTAACTTTTTTACCCTCATTATATCAAACAGTCCAAATTCGAGGCCTAAATCTGACTCTGATAATTAAATTTGCCCTCAAAAATGAATGAAAAAAAAAGGATGCCTTTTGTATTTAACACTAGATTCCCCATAATAACAGCAAAATATTTAATGAGAGCTACAGATAAACCCTACGCAACAACAAAAATTATAGATTACTAATTACTAAAAAGATAAATTAATTAGGGTGTTTTAGAAATGCACTCCCCTCACAAATTTTATTATAAAACAGTGTATTTGAAAATTTAAAAAAAATCACAACTTGAAAAGTTTTCAGGGAGCTTTATTTTCCACTGTTCTTTTTACTGTGCTTTTTATAGATTATCGTTAAATCATTACTTAATTCTGTACTCCTTAATCAATAGTTCTTCTCTAATGCAAAGGTTTTTCACATCAAAGAACTTTTCACAAACTGCTATTATTCTATTAGCCAGTTAAGCAGGTAATTTCAGGATAAGTAACTCAAGTGTGTTTTCAAGTAGATACACATTTCTGGATGACAGAACAACTCAGTACAGTTCTCTCTTGGAGACTATAGGTATTTTCTTGATAAAACTCTTAACTCACCAAACAACATAAGAAATGGCAAAATTCCCACTAAATTCCTTGGAAGAAGACTGCAGTGGAGATTATCTTGATGGCGGGGGAAAGAAAGATGCTACACTGCTTGATTCAGGCTTACTACTATAGAGCCAGCCAGAGATGCTTTGAAAGTACCTTAACTGGAAGTTACATTTCACATCTGCAGGGAAAAGCAAAAGCAGATTACCAGTTCTAAATTACCAAAAACAAAAAGGTGCTAGTCACAATCCAATTAAAGAAAGAATAATTTGCCTACCCATCCAAAGGATCAGGGCTCACCAAGTACACCAAACGGAGGGACCTCCAGATAGAAAACTAGTCCCCTGGGGAAACCAGCTGAGAAGGGTGAATTGCTTTCACCCGTGCTCCCAGGTCTGGCTGCATCCCTTCAGCAGATGCTCAATCATTATTTCAGGCTGTGACTTAGCAATTCTCATATAACATCACCAATAAGAAATAATTTGTACAGCTCTGCTCTGAATGTGAAATGTTGCTAATTTAAATGCGTCTATCACATACTTTTCTTCTAGTATACCCAACTCTATGACTGGAGCTGAAAGACTACAATCTGTATGGTTAATTTTTTTATTATTATTATTATTTTTAACTTGGGAGTAGATGTTAAGCAATATTTTGTCCTGAGGGCAGTTTCAACAGTGTCTGTACACAGAGTAATGCTTGTCCAAGATGAGAGTGGTAAATCTGGTCTTTCTCCAGTGAAAATGAGAATCTGGACCATACTGCATTGACATTTGTATGTTCTGCAGAAAACTGTTATGTCTCAGCTCTGCCTTACTTAACCTGCAGTACTTGTAAGAATCAGTGCCGTTTTTAGCCCGTTTTTGCAGCAAATTATGTAAAATCAATTTTAAAGGATTCATTTCTACACTTTAATGTAGTGTTTACAAACACATAAATGATATGTAAATTAATGTAAATTACTTGTTTATATGCACAGTAGAGAATACCTAGATCTCATTTTTCAGGCAGCAGGAGGGAAGAAAGTTGCAAAATGGAGGAGTGGTAGCAAGCTGACCTAGAGGCTCATCATTGCAAAATAAGATATTTGATAATAGACAGAACAGAAAAAAAGGTTATAATAATTATGACATTTAATCAAAACAATAGAAATAAGCAAATGTTATGGTTTTATGAAAGAGGCAACTGGCCCACTTCATAGAAGGAGATTCACCATGGGCAGTGTTAGGTATTTCCCAAGTGCATTCTGCTAATAGTAGGTATCGAATACAAACTGTCTAAAATCTTTTAAGTATTTATCCTAATAAATTGGCTGAATTAATTATTTTAGAAGGAAAAAAAAAAACAGGAAAAAAATACCTTTTTCTTTCTTTTTTTTTTTTTTCCTTCACATCCAACAGTAAAAAGAAAGACATTAGCAAGATACTAAAGATTTATTTTCATTTATCTGGGGATTTGATTTGCCACAGCATTTTTAGAACTATTTGTGACTAAAAGAACCCACTGGATTCGAGGAGCTTTCATTTCTTGAAAACTATTTCATACAATTGGTCAGAAGTTTCCCTCCAGCATGTTATTTTTTCAAGAAACTGTTTACATGCCTTGCTTTGTGCACTGCTCCAGCACTACCTAGGGGACTTAAAATGAAATTAATTTACCTGCAGGCCTACGACAGGTACAAGGTAAAATACAAGTCACTACTCAAGAATCTTGAATATTTGGGATCAGTATCCATTAGGTACTATTTCACAAAGTGTAAGGATATAAGGAAACACAAAGGTAAAGTGCAAATGCATACAAGTATGTGACATGATGTTCATCTGCTCCTGAGAGTACTAGTCTTTCTCTCCAAGAAGTAACATCTTCTAAATGCATCCCTATCCTTCACATGATATTTGACAAGAAGTGATCTGAGCCTTATTTCCTTTGCTTTCCTTCTGTCACACACTATCAAAGTATCTTGCATTTAGAGATAGATCTACTTTAAATGTGATTGACAGCAAGGTTTCCCTATTTCAGTTTATTTGCCTGCATAAGTAATTTTGATTCCAAATGTTGATTTTCCCTGTGTTCTAGAGAAAGGTTAGCATTTTGTGAGTAGGATAGAAAGGCTATAGTTTCCATAACTTTGTGAATAAAAATACCACTAGGTTTGAAAAAAAAATGCTTCTCCTTCCTTTAAATGCTAAACCAGATGAACCTAGAAACCCTGTGTTAGTAGAGTTCATTTTCTTTAGTGAAACATCGAGTATTGCAATCTACTACCTACATTATTATTTCCCTGGATTGTTCCTTTCAAAAAACGAGGTATTTTGATACTTTTCTTCTTTATTTAGTAAGATCTTACTTTATGAGTGGAAGTAGTTAATGGATTGACCATTACAGAAGTACACTGAGAGAGCATAGCATAGAATCACAGCATAACTCAGAAAATATTAATGCTAAATAGTATTTGACTGAGTTTTAATGATCAGAGGTTATTGTCACCTAAGTATTTGAAAAGGAAGAAGAAACTGAAAAGTTGCTGAACTACTGAACTAAGTTAGATCAGTTCATGAAATCAGCAAGCTTGCAGGTGTGGGATAGAGAGCTTGCAAGATGTTAACAAGTTCTTATTATTTTTTATTCTAAGTTACTTTTATAAAGAAATATCCATACTGTACCTTGAAGGAAGCCCTAAGCAGTAAACTTTAACAGCTGCCTGAGCTGGCAATAATGTCATAGAGACAAGACACTGCATTTGAAATTGCTCTATAAATAAGATCCCTTACAAAAGAATTAAAATGAAATTCATATTATTGATGTTCACTAGAAGCCATAAAAAGCAAGAGACAGCCAAGAAGTGGCACTTGTTTCAAATCACTGTCAGAAGCAATTGAAGGGCAACTTCAAAGTCAGTTTGATAAATGACGATAAATACATTGGTCTAGCATTCTGAGCAACTTTAATGTTTTTGGAAGTCTTGAGGAAATACATCTGGCAGAAGGAAATAGGACAGATGAGATATCCCTACTGCAAAGCCTCTCCTACATCCATTAATCCAGAAACCTACCCTACCTTACTGAAACAAAATCTCTCTAAATTCTTCCCTCCCTGTCTTCTCCTCAGCTCTGTACATTTATGGGGCTTGGGATCTCCCTTCATCTTCATCTCTTGGATATAAGCTTTCTGAAGAGTGAATACATTCTCTGATTTGATGGGAGATCAGCAATCATGCTATCTGAACAAGAGTTATGATCTTCACTGCTAAAGCATTTATTTGAATAGCGGTGACAAGAAAAAGTTTGTGTCCTGTTGCACTGGATCTCTGACCAGTGTGGCTGGATGCTAATATTCTGTGAGTGTTTACACAAACCTGTCAGTTCTGGAAGAAAGCGTAAGGATTTAACCAGTAAATATGACAGGCACAACAGCTACAAGTAGGTGGAGGTGATGGCTGGAAAAGACTGAAAAGTGCATACTACTTGTTTGAAGGAAGCCTTCTATATATGTCTTAGGAGAGGCAGAGATAAATGGAAAAGAAATCAAATTGCTGGAACCAGTGTCAGAAGAAAAAAAGTCCAAACCAGAAAGCAAGAAATGATATATCATTACTTGAGCTGAACTGGAAAACTGGAACCCTTTAGTGAAATTCACGATTTGTTCTCTGTAATTTAGTCTTTTCTTCACACACCACAAAAGATGAGCAAAATATTCTGAACTACTATAGCATATGGCACTTTGTGAAGGGAGTGATTGATATTCTGCAGTTAGCAGTGACATTGATGGTACTATAGAGCAAGAGAAGCTTGCAAATGTCTGTGAATTTTGTTTAAAATAATATTTATTTTTATTTGCTGCTTTTTTGAAAAAGATTTTCAGTCATATTCACACCTATGAAAAGTGACAGATTAATGTCACAAGGACTATCAGCCTATTGTTCCTGCACACAATAGATATGGCCCTGTCGACTATGAACTTTCACCATATCCTTGCTTAAGTACTTACTTTGATACCTGAAGAGGATTTAGGGAAGTATATTCAGAATATCATATGTGACAAAAATAAAATAAAATAGTTAGAATAGAGTAGGTGTTTTGCCATGTCAAAGGAAAGATTTATGTCATTTGTTCAATTTGCTGATCATTAGAGAAAAGAATAGAGAGCAAAAGAGCTCAAACATTTTAAATGTGAGTAAAAAAAAGGCTAAAATATTTAATTTAAAAATTTGTTTTCCTTTTATGTTTTCCAATATCTAAAACTGTAACCTAAGCATATTTATGATTTATGTTCTTTGGATTTTTTTATAATTGCAATTCTGAGAAATGACTTTTTTTAATTGATGACTGTACATTTTCAGATACTTCAATAACTAATGTTTACTAAATGGATTTTATTCTATTCTGTTACTTTCTATTTCTCTGAAAATGTTTCATTTGAATTCCAGAATCCTAAGAGCTTTAAAACTCTTCACATGAACTTTACTTACAGACCACAAACACAACAAGGATTTCAGCAGCATGCATCTTACCCTGCAGATCTTGCTCCTGAAAATGGCAAGTAGAGAGGAAAGTAGTGAGTTGTCAACTAAACACTAGTATCTTACTCAATTATAAATTGCCTTGGATGGGACTTAAACTTACCTCTAAAAGTTTTGCTAAATCAGGGCTTAAAATAACTTAGTCTTGCTAATGAGGATGCTAACTGTCAATTAGTGTTAATTTTGGCAGTGTAGTTCCTGAATGCTGCTTCTTAACTCTCACATCTGTCAGATGCCAGACAGCAGGCAGTGACAACTTTTGTTTCCTCCTTCCTTGTAGTCTTCCAGCTATGTGCTTACTGTTCTATGCTGAATAGTTGTCTCCAGCCAATAGGCTGGATTTGAACTGACAACTCTGCTATATATTTCTCCATTAGCTAGGACTGATTTTAACAGATATATGTGCTAGCAAAGGAAACTAAAAACATCAGAACTTTGCAATTTTATGCACCACTGAAGCACTAAAAAAGGATTCTTATTTACCTTAGGCTTTCTAGCATTGAAATTAATTGTGTCATTCTGCGGCTACATTTCCTTTGCTGTTGACACAGTGGAAAATGATAGTGTTTAAGATCTGAACAAATAACTTAATGATTCAGGGCAAAATTGGTGACTTGTACTGAAAGAGTTGAGCTCATTTGTGTTGTGAACATTCTTCCAAGAGTATTTAATTTCTTGAGAAGAAAACTTTGACATGAATGGCAAAGTAGTTACATTCAAGTATAGATCTCATGATCATGCTTCATTACTTCAAGAATAGTAAGTACTGTACGAGGTTTCCAAAGCTGGTTTATTTTGCACATTAGTTACAACCATGCACTTTTCAATAGGACAATTAAATAGATCATTAGTCATTTTATAGGGTATTTATTCACCAGTCAAGAGGAAATTGTTATTCCACTCTGAGATGAGCTGGGTAATTCCTGAAAGGTAAAATCAGACACCTTCTTCAAAGCTGTATGCATATCCAGATGCCCACCTTCAATTAATTCCAGCAGCAAGGTTTATTACCCTGTCCTTATAGAGTGCTTAAGTACCTACACAGTAAAGCTCCTTTCACCTCTGTAGCGAATTAGATGCTGGATCACAGGACTTGCCTCTCAGGAAAGTCACTACAAAAGCTAAGGTCAATTAAGTTCGATTTGACTTAGATTACAGATTCACCTTTAGTTCAGCTAAAATGACAGCAATTCACAAACTCAGGTCTGGTTTCCTTGAAGTCATGACAGGCATCTTCATACTTGTTTTCTGGATATATAAAATTTAACAGTCCCTAAGCATGTCTTCTTAGGCCACATGAGACCAGATGCCTCTTTGCAAGCCCATGGCTAGCAGATTGCAACAAACTTTAAGTAACAGAGTATGTGTGAAATATCCATTCACACAAAGAGGCCATACATCTAACTCAAGAACATGTTCCAACTTGATATTCAGCATGCAAAAACAAATATATTGCACTCTATAGTACCCACTAACTACGTCTTTGTCATGGAGAAACTGTGCCTTGCTCCATGATATTAGCGTAACATCAAAAATCGATTTGGAGCACATATGTTGTATCTGTTATAACTCAGTATAGGCAGTGATGGAGAAAGGGGATTACTGTGGAAAATGACAGAAACAACACTCAGGCAAAAACTATGGTAAGGAAGTACTCTGGCAGCTTGTCTTGGTAATTGTAGATGCTAGGTTCAGCCCTTCAGAAAAGTTAAGATTGCGGGTGGTTTAAAACAACGCACCATGATAGACAAATGCAATACTCCACTGGACTTATAACCTAGGATAAGGTCCACTATTATGTTTATGTTAGTGGAATACAGAAGAATAAATCACATCATTAAAACAAACATCTGATTTGTACTTAATTTATTAAATTAAGCCCTCTTAAGCACACATTTATTTTTCTGAGCCATTAACCCTATTCTAATATTTCAAAATATAGCATCTTACTAAGTTTGATTATCAGGAATACTTTATTAGAAGGATGTTCTACTTCTCAGTCAAGAGCTCTCTCTTTCTCAAAGTACCAACAACACTGGAAGCACATTTGTGCTTCAAAATTCTCAACAATAGATGTTACGCTTGTTGAGAGAAACAGGCACATAGTTTCACTAACAACCACAGGAATTAATCCTCAAAATTTCATCTCAGTGACATGAATTCTACCCCCATGAGTCCGCTACATTCCTTGCAGCATTTCATAGATAATTATTCTTGATCTACTTTTGTGACCTACTGAGTTCCATTGCATTAACATTTTTGTGCAGTTTTTTTTTTTTTTTCCTCAGTCCATCTTTCCCTGTATATGCTGTCCTTGTGTACTTCTATCAATTTACACTTCAGTTTTGTATGAACAGATGAAAAGAGTCCGGTGAAACTTATACTTATGGGGCAATGAGCATTCATTCTTTGTTCTTTGTAGATTAGAGGGTAACATCTGAGAGCAGGAGCTGTAATCAAGTCAGGAGAATAATCCACCAACTTGACTGTGATGCTTTAAGAATACTGTATTTACTCAAAATTTTGACAAAAAATTCATCTTTATTTTCATCACTGCACTGATGAAAAGCATTCACTTCATCTTGTCTTACAGGCAGGACTATTTGTTTCAGTAAGATAGAGGGGCAGGTTTCCAGAACTCTACTGGTGGCCACATTATGGAATCACTTTGTTAGTTTCAGCTTCATCCCTTGGGGACCATCAGTCACCATAACATTAAGCAGCACTTCATTCTTGAGCTGGTCTTTTTAATTATATTAGCAGATTATAAAGGTGAGCAAAAATGGTAGAATTGATGACAAATGGGTTTTCCAGTCTGATACATTAAAATGCAGTTCATTCAAGCATTGTGCTAAAGATGTCAAATAGGTGAAAATATGTAAGATGGGCAAATCAAAACTGATTATAAAAGCTGCTGAAGAAATACGAGTAAGATAAAAGCTGACATGAAAGGTTAATTTAAGCAGTGAGACTTTTAAGATGATTGGTCTTAAATGTTCTTTTTAGACCACTGTGCTGAGCTAATCTAGTAATTTTTTATTAACTTGATGCAGTCTGGTCTCCAGCTCATGCAGGCATTTTGCAAATTGTCTTTACGTAGCTTGGATATCAGTGAAAATATCTCTGTATCTCAGCTCAGGATGGGCCACAAAGCCATTGGAGCGGCTGATGAGAAAGCTAAACAATAGTGATAACAATTTGCACACAGCCACAATGCACAGAAGTGGATTGGAATTTGGTACAGGAGCAAGTGATTAAGCAATGTCTCCCTTTTTCCAAGTGTCTGAGTCTGAGTGGTGGAAGTTATAGTCACTTCTTCACGAGTTTAGCACAGAGGTCAAAGCCCCTGAGAGCAGTACAGTGCTATCTGGAAGCCTAACTCATTTATGTTGTTGCTTGATGAATTATATCTACCAAACTTGACAGAATTGCTTCCATCACTATTAGGACTATTGATGCTAACAAATCTACATAATCTAGCTAGAATAAATATTTCTTAGTTCTTTACATATAGATTAAACCTTCAGCTGTGCTGTGGGTATACCCTAATTTATCCAGTGATGATGGTAGCAATAGGTGTGTTACATTTGTAACACTCCTCGCACAACTTCACTATTGAAAAATATATTGCCATGCATTGTGGTAACTATCAACTCTAGAAGTCTTCCTGCACTTCCTAAAATCTAATGCTTATGTATGTTCTCTCTTTATTCTATAGTATCACCATATAAGTATTGCTATGTGGTACAGAATGAATGTCAAGTACTCCACATTTACAAGGGATGTAGATTTGAAGTGCTAATATTCTAGCCATTGACATTTCCAAAGAATACTGCTGATTGATATTGCAGCCCAGAAGCATCTTTTAAACACAAGAAATACTCAACCATAAGATTTTGACAGCAAGGGACAACAAATATTATTCCTTCTTTATGCCACACACACACACACATTAAAATAAATAAATAAATAAATAAATTAAAAAAAAAGCAGTCTGGAACATAAGGACACATAAAACCTCCAAAAAGTTCTAGGAGTTTCACTGATATTCAATTCTCACATAGTCATTTTTATTACCTGCAGGCAAACATTATCAAAACCTTATTATTTCTTCTCCAGAAGAAGTATTGAGCCCTCATTTCTCTGTATTTGCTAATTAACTGGTATTTTTATTAAATACTCTCCAAATAAATGTGTTTTGTGAACCTTGCCCTTAAAGGCAGACAAAATCCAAACAAATAATCAAATCAAATTAACAGAGATATGGGTAATAAAAATAGGAACAAAGCTGACTACAGCTGTTTTTCCTTGCTGCTAGATTGAGCAGACTGCTTCGTAGCTCTACACCTCCTAACCACAACCCTCGTATCTGAGAAATGCTGATAAGATTATTGCAATACTTTCTTCCTAATCCTGTTTCCTTTGTTTCTGTGATGAACTGTCTGGCTGTAGCACCTGCCATTACAGACAACCATATCATCTAATCCTTATCATAAAATTATCAGGCACCATTTAAAAAATATTTAGGGCTCTTGATCCTGCTATTCCGACCTTTCTCAAAACCATCACAGTACTTTTCTTCAGAAACTGTTTTCATTTCTCATCCTTATGCCATCCCCAGCCTATTTTTACTCATTTGATCTCATGCCCAGTATTGTATACTAGTAAATAAAGGAAAGTGATAAGCATTAAGTAGAAAAATAAACTACTTTAATTAAGAACAGTCAGAGCCATTCTGACCAGATTGTGTTACACTGCTCCTTAAAAGCCTGTTGGGTGGTGTATTTATTCTGTTTGTGCAGATCAGTGTGTCCCACGTGCTGTCTATGAGAACCAGCATGTCTCACATCGATTTTTCAAGTGCAACCTGCAGAAAGATGCACGTGACAACAATCACACACATTATAGATGAAATTAGGTCACTGACTTCTAAATTAGAATTATTTCTTAGAAGGTTATAACCTTCTAACTAGGTTTAGATTTTCTTGAATTTTTTTTTTTTTCTTCTTTCATGGCATATCCACACAATCACCCTGTGGTCAATTAATATACTCCACATAGCTTTCTTTTATATATAGCTTTCTTTTAACAGAAACATTTTCCTCTTGTTAAATACATGACATTGCATTTCATCTATTTTCTATTATTTTCCCCTTCAAGATCACTCCAATTGCATCACTTTGACTTAGTG
>PPHD01014970.1:0-16374 GCA_002909625.1 Bambusicola thoracicus | reverse complement strand
TAAAATATTCAGGATATTATTTTCAGACTTTTCCCTGGGGCATATTCAAAAGAAAGAAAACGTAGATCAAATTGAGACTATTATTTTATCTATTTTATTCTGCTTCATACGATGACTGGAATGAACAAATATAAGCTGTAATTCACACAGCTTGATAGTGATACAAAAACAAATCACCTTTGATTGCAATGCAGGACATTTCTGAGATGTTCAGAAATGAGCCTATCGTATAAACCAACACTAAGAAAAAAGCTAATTAGAAAGTATCTTATTACTTTCCCAATTCATCAGTCATAAGAACTATTTATCATTTCTCAACAGATGAGGCATAGCTACTGAACCCCAAGAAACTGCATCCCACTTCCCATTTTACTCAGTGATAAACATTCTCTAAAGTGGGATTGAATTCCACTATCCTTATCTAGCCTAACAGAGCCTTATTCTGCAGGCAGATTCCAATGAGACTTATAAGGAAAAAAAAGGGTAAGGCAACATAGCAAAGACAAAAGAATCGCATCTTTGCCAAAGTTGTCTTTCTCATCTTTCTTCAACGCATGCTTCTACAATGCAAAGGGATTGGTAAACCAATGAATAATCAGATGCATACTTTATCAAGTAAATGAAATGGGGCAGAGATCATTTTAATGTTCAAATACCCTCTGAGAGCCAGAACTGCTTAGCAGCATGGGAGATACACAGAGCAACCCCTGCGCCAGTGAGTGCCCCGGGCAGTCCCAGGGCAGCATGCAGAATGGAGTCTGGTGGCAGCATTGGTTCCACCCTCCCTAGAGAAAAGCTCTTCCCAGAACAGAAACCCTAACTTCATTAGTTTCACATCTAGGGCCAAAAGCCTGTTAAAAGTTCACTCTTGTTTCCTCCTGTCTTACCCGTACGTAAATCAGATTCTGTGGATGTATCAGAAGATCATGGGCTGCAATTAGATTACACGGTGAAGAACTATCAAAGAAAACAGCATAAAAACTGCCACATGGGATACAAGCAATCCACCTCCCCTGCTCCTCACAGTGCATTCAAGCACACTGAGAAGCGTTTGCTTTACACACGTATTATAAGATTTACATCCAAGCAGTAATTTTTATATTCAAGGCTCTGAGTTTAAATTAACACTTTTGAGTCACTGCTACAAATATTACTGAGAAATTTACTGGTAGCACAGTTAATGTGCTCCTTCTGTGATCTCAACAGTTCTTTCATGTTCTTTTTTAAACACAAGAGTCTTTATCGCTGCCTTTCAATACATAAAGGATGTTTATAAGAAAGATGGCAAAAACCTTTTTACTAGAGCCTGCAGAGATCGGACAAGCTGCAATAGTTTTTAACTGGAAGAAGGTAGATTTATATCAGACGTCAGGAAGAAGTTATTCACTCAGAGAATGGTGAGACAGTTCTTTGGTTGCCCAGAGAAGCTGTGGTGCCCCATCCCTGGAGGCACTCAAGGCCGGGTTGGATGGAGCCCTGGGCAGCCTGAGCTGGTGGATGGCAGCCCTGCCCATGGCAGGGGGTTGGGTGGGCTTTGGGGTCCCTTCCAACCCAAGCCATTCCGTGATTCTGCAATAGTTAAAAATGGCAGTTTTTTAAGGTTTGTTGTATTTTTATTGTAGGCACTATTAGAGATGATTCAGGGATACATACTCTCCAGTTTCCATAATAACACAGAGCCTGGCAATGAATTTGTAATTCACAGCAAGGACATTTATTGTTTCTTTGCAAGAATAATGAACATAGTGAGTCAGAAAATAATATTCTTGAGATTAAAAAAAAAAGATTAATATCCAATACAAGAGTCTAACAGGCTCCTCCTTCTCCTTCTGAAAGTTGTATTTGGTTAATATGGACAAATAAAACATTCATACAATAAAAAGACCGTACATTCACAAGACAAATGCTGCAGCTTTAACAAGTGAATAGCTTATACTTAATCAAAAATAAATGCTTAGTATTCCCTTGTAGTGTCAACAGCTGAAGCTGTAGGATTACTGAAACAATTGGGACTACACTAATCTAAACTACCCAGTGGCACTTCCCTTCAGGTTTCATTTGTGAAAGAAATGCAGATGCAATAAAGGTTTAAGATAATGCTCACGTATGTTTTCACGTGAATCTCCAATTTTCCACCACATAAAGGCACACCCTTCATATTCCCAACATCAAAAGCACCAGGCTTGCTCTGTGGTCAAAAGGCTGCCTCATTTCAACATGCTTTTACTATTGCCATTGCAAAAAGCAGCATTGTTTACCCACATCTGATCTGTATTATGGCTGCTGGATGGTTTCAATATATCTGCAGCACCTGTTTTCCTTTCCTGTTTTAATGTACTCTTAATTTGTGAGACAAATCACCAGCATCCATCCATCCCCTCAGAGGAGATTTCACTGGGTGATATGTGAATTACCATCGATATGTGACGATATGTGGAGTTACCATTTTTAACCAAGCAGTCAGGGGAGGTGTGTGCAAAAGCAAGCCTGGCTGGAGATGTGCTACTCATCACATGACACACAAACCTACACGAAGTTGCTCTTTGGCTGCTGGATGACTTGCAGCAGCTCCTGCTTTTTCTGGGCACAAAACACTAAGGTGATCCTATGTTATTCTAAGCAATGCTATTCTGTTATCCCAAGCCACATTCATGCTACATTTTTTCCATTAAGAGCATGTTTTCCTAGCAGGATATAGATCTTCCAGGGCAGAAAGTTCTGTGAGACAAAAACTTGCAAGCTGACAGATGACAGCTTTTTGCATTTAGATCACTGGAGGAGTATTCAAGAAAAAAAAATAATTCAAACACAGCTGAGAAAGATATAGAAAGAAAGAAACAGAGCTACTTTGATCACACCCTTCCCACAACAAAGAAAGGGATTTTGCTTTATTCCACAGCTCTCAACCACAATCCACGCTGCTCACATCCCGCTGGGCTCTGTCTGCAGCGACACAGAAGGCTCCCCAGGAACCAGCACTGGCCCTGCTGCAGCTCTGGGTTTGTCAGTAACAACAGAAACAATTTCTTTGAAATATATTTCTATTATTGTTACAATTTGGGCTGAAATGGCATTTTGGTAGTGTCTGCTTCCATCCGCACAACTGCCCTTCATAAAGAAATTGTTAATCTGCAAACAAGACAGACCTATCAGAAATGTATCAAAGAGATTTTACTATTTTTAAGCTAATAACACCACAGCTATTTTATTTGCTCTCATATACGTCAACAGGGAAGTCTGCTTGTGCTGAAAAAAATAGCGGACACAAAATCTGTTCTGGAACTTTAGCGCCGTCTCTAAAAGGGTAAACTTTCAAGCACTTTCTTTAAAACTTAAGGCAATTTACTGAAGTTAATGTCCTTCTCAGTGTCTCAATCAAAAGTTATAGAAAGGCCAGATTCTGCCATGGATGTATGGCAATTCTTAGTATCACTACCAATTTAAAATAAAGACTAACAACTCAAGTAGAATCACTAAGGTTGAAAAAAAGACCACAAGGGTCATCCAGTTCAAGCATCAGCCCATCCCCATCATGCTCACACCACATCCCTCAGTGCCACATCCACACGGTTCTTGAACACCTCCGGGGACAGTGACTCCACCACCTCCCTGGGCAGCCTTTGCCACTGCAGCACCGCTCTGAGAATAATTTTTTCCTAATATCCAACCTAATACACACATACCCAGCAAGTATTTTTCCATTAATCATCCATTAACCTGGGAGAAGCCAAAAAGTGGCCATTCCTTCTCTCAAAGACTTTTCAATGCCTGCCCTGGTGAGGATACTGCAGCTCCCATGGCAGAGTCAGGAGACCCTGCTACAGTCCAGTCACAGTGCAGGTTCCTTATTTGGGTCTGAAGGCAGCAGATGTGAAGTGCAGGTGTGTCATGGAAGCTACAGAGTAAGCAGGGAGCTAAATAAATACCTTTCAAGTAGAAATACACTCATGAGAGGAAATGAAATAACATGATGTGGAAAACCGGTGAGTGTGCCCAGTTGACGGTGACCTCTGCTGCTCACAAGGCTGCTCTTAATACAGAGCCACAGTCAACGGTCCAGTCTAGTCCTCACCATGGGCAGCCAAGGAAAATTCTTCTGCACTGCTGAGAGCCCCCAGAATCCTCTCAAGGCTTTTCAAATGTTTTCTCATTTGCTCAGTGTTCGTAAGGAGATTGAGCTGACCATTACATCCCTAGGAGAACGTTGCATCATACAAACTAAACACAAGCACAGAAATGAAAGATAAAATAACCCGCCTCTTTCTCTGACTCCTGCCTGTGGATCTCCACGTACCACAGAGCAATGGGAATGAAAATGCAAACAAAATGGCTCAGAAAATGGCATGGAAATGTAAATATGAGAGGGAAGAAGGAAAAGCGTGGGTGGAGACAAGCTGAATGGGATCTCTCTGAGCCAGCTGATTGTCCTGTGGAGGCCACAGCGCACTCGTATGAGCTATTTGGACACTAATAGCAGACTCCAGAGAGAGCAGTTCCCAGGAGAAGTTCCCAAGAGATGGCAGAGCTGGTCTAGTTAACCAAAATGCAGTTTTCTGTCCCCAGTTGTCCCCTTTGCACCAGCTGCGATGGCTCCTTCACACCCACGCAGGCTCAAAAGGCCAAAGAATCCCATCTCTCAGAAAGGCTGCACCGACTCCCACCGCAGTACAGCTGTACCATAACTGCACAGGGCACATCCTGCCTTCAGCAATACAGGTCACAATGAATATCTTCACTCACGCTGTTCATTTATTTTGCTTATTTCATTCATGTGGTCATTGCAGTGACAAGGAATCTGCCACCAGAGCGTGTGCTCGTGTCACTCAGGCAACAGCTGTCTGCTGGCCAACATACTGCAGACACAGAGACATCCATCCCTGCTCATAATGCACCTGGCAGCTGCTGGGGCTGGAGCCACTCCAATTGTTTTTTTTCTGTGGCACTAAGAGGTCCACTGGTGCCACCAGGACTTCTCTCTTCCTTCTCCAGGAATGACCTCTTCTGCAATGCTAGTATGCCTTTTCCATTTGAAGGCCGAGTGGCAATGTTGCTTTACCTCTGACAAACACTACAAAGCTGAGTTAAGGTTTGCATTGTTAAACTGGCTTTTAGTCACAGATAATATTCCCTTCAACTCTTACACTTTGCACGTTAGTTTCTGAAGAGATACAACTCCGAATGCTTTGTACAACTCTGAAAAGGCCACACAGACATTTTACATATTTGCAGGTATTCAGCTTCCCCTCTTCCAAGTATTTGTCAGGAGCTGAAATGTGCTTTTAAAAAGAACCCTTGATCTCCTAAACTCCCAGGAAAGTTTAACAATCATTTCTTCCAAAAGTTGCTCTTCACTTAAAGCTAAATCATGTATTTGATAAAAAGCAGCAGCAAAACCAAATAGAGAATGAAGTGAAAAAAGAGAAAAATGGAAAAAAAACAGCCTTCTCGTCAGCCACACTCCTGTAAGGCACAGTGTGCTGGTGGTGAAGGAGACAGTACGACAACCTACACAAGAGATCAGAGGAACACCTATTAGAAGGTTTCAAGGACTCTCAGCAGCAGCAAGAGCAAAGGCACCCTGCAGAGTCAGCTCATTTGTTTCAAGCTGCTGTCCTCCAGCCATCTTAGCGAAAAACAGAAGTTGTCATGTAAAACAAAGTGATGCATGCTAGACTTATTGAATATGTAAACACATTTTTTCCTCCAATTAATTTTTCACTTCCTAATTTCAGACAATCCTAACCTTTTCCTTTTTTCCAGTTCTTCAAATGCTTCCGACAACCCCACTTCTGCTTTCGAAGCATCAGCTAACCACTCCCTTTGGCAGGTGAGACTGCTTACCTACCCATCTCTCTCATCCAGATAACTGCCTTTCACTCAGAAGAGCAGAAATCCAGACACCAACAAGCAGTGGTGCAACCCTGTCAGTAGCTAAGACCCACGACCGATGCCAATCCCGCATCTTGCGCAAGGTCTCTGGGAAGTCCATGGGACACAATGAGGACCACTTGAAGGGCTGGACCCTGGTATGTTTCCAGCAGTATTCATGAGGCTATTTTTGAAAGAAACCTTATGAAAAAGTTACCACATACACAATTGTTCTGGGGAAACCACAGATCCCTACAGAGACAATGCTCACAGGGTTGCCTGCTCATTAGCTCTTCTCCATATCTACCTTTCCACTTAGCTGGGCTACTCCATGTCAAAATGCTGCAGAGGCACCTTGCCCCGTCTCTGAGAGCAAGGTCCCCCTCTGGTATTACTGGTCTGGGTAGCAAGTCGCAGCAATATGTGCACTTGAGGCAAGTTAAGTGTATGCATACTATAAAAATCATATTGAAAAGATAAAGAGGGGAACATCCTTCCTTTAAGAAAAAAAGCACTTCACAAACTTGAAAAATATTTTTCAACATTTAATCTCAATCTTAACCTTCCTGTAGTGGTGGTGAAAGGACAGCTTGAAGACCTGCTACTAAGTATTTGTTTCACACAATCCAGGGTCTCATATGAATGCTGCATTTGAGAAATGTGGGAAGCTCACAGAACCCTTTGCAATCACAGAATCACAGAATGGCCTGGGTTGGAAGGGACCTCAAGGACCATGAATCTCCAACCCCCCTGCCAGGCAGGGCCATCAACCTCCCCATTTACTAGATCAGGTTGCCCAGGGCCTCGTCCAACCTGGCCTTGAATACCTCCAGGGACGGGGCATCCACAACCTCTCTGGGCAGCCTGTTCCAGCATCTCACCACTCTCCTGGTAAAGAACTTCCCCCTAAAATCCAACCTAAATCTTCCCTCTTTCAACTGAAAACCATGACCAAATGTCAGCACAGGTAGCATAATAAGGAATACATACAAAGTTTGATATTTTTCATGTGTAACTGCATTGGTGGACTAAATATTAATATTCACAACTTAATGAAACTACACTTCGTTTCATAGCCTATTTTTTCTGTGTTTAAAAATGACTGCACTATTATAGTTCAACTGTTCAAGACAAAATTCTATTATGAAAAGCTGGAAAAAAAGACAAAGATTTTCAACTACTAGAATACTCCTTAAGCCTTCCTTTAATTTTGTTGACGTGAGAAAACCTGACATTTTGAAGCTAGTCTAGGGTAGCTTATGGTTTGCTTGGATTTAAACCATGCTGTCTTTACATCAGCATGGATTTCCTTGATTTTTATTTTTTTATTTTTTTAAGGATAATTCTGTGTTTTCTTTGAATTGACTTCCCACTTTTTTTTAATCTCTTTTTTCTGGCAATATACGTGTTTTTCATTTTTTCCCCCAGACCACATAAGCAAATACGTTGCCAAGTTGAATTCCCACTTTTTTCTTTTTGATGGACTCTTTTGGCTCAGCTTATTTGCCTGCCTTTCCTGCCAACAATATATTCAGCTCTTCTTCCTGGCACCTTACCAAGTGAAGCAGCACCTAACAAAACAGCGTCTTCTGCTAACCGTCTACATGTTCATTTAGCAAGGCATACACTATTTATCCATATACAAATTTTTGCTGGCACTAACTTAGCAGAGGTGATTGACTGCCCACAACACAAACATGTATGTGACAAACGTTAAACCCTTTTGCAGATCCCTATTTTCTATCTAACTCTTTTTGTCAGAAACCTTATTATTGGTTTGTAAACATCCAGTTTCAGCAATTAGAACAGAGTCACTTCATAGCTCTAAGTGGCACCTTCTCACATCTTCCTTTTCCTTTGCTTTTGTATTTTTCACCTCAAACCATCTTAGTACGGGAAATATATTAGAAAAAAATAGAAAGAAATTATGCCAAAAAAAGGAAGAGTGGCTGCCAGCTGGAAGAAGTGTATAAGCATTAAATAACCATCCTGTTATAGAGGGCACAGATCCAGGGAAGACAAAAAATGCAGAGCATTATGCTGCGATCAAGAATGAATCACAGAGGCAACAGCACCGAGAAAGTACATTTGTAGAGTCTGCTTATTAACACCTCTTCATAAAAGAGCCTGGAAAATTAGTTTGCTCAGATGATGACCCTCAATAAAGTCAATTAAGGATAGCATATATTCAATTCTGCAAACACTGAACAGGAAATACTCCCTATCTCACTGATTTCTCAGCCCTCATGAATGCATAGGGGCTGGATGCTGGCTAACAGATGCTTGTGAGAAAAGCAGCGGCTCAACAGACAAACACAGCAATTTATGCTCACAAAAGGTAGTTCTGGAGCACAGATGAAGTTATTCGGTGACAGAGGATGGGCTCAGCCTGGAGAGGACTGCGATGAAGCCAGTGGGACTGAAGTGGGCACAGAAGCGGATGGCAGGTGAGGCTCACCTCACCTAGCAGGGCTAGTGCCACATATAGGGGATGCAGTCTGTGCCTAGACAGTGGCTGTGATGGGAGGAAAGGCTGCTCTAGAAGAAGACAGAGCCGTGAGAAGCCTTTTAGTCCATCCTTTGTAATGGAGAGCCAAGTCTATCTGAAGCTGGTTGTCATTTGTTCAGTCTCTTCATTAAAATGCTCATACGCTCTCTCTAATTTTATATCACTGCTTTAATTCTCCTAAAGTCAAAAAGCCTTTACTAGTCTCTAATGTGAATATACCTTCATGCAACTTAAAGAAACTTCTTTTTGTCTTGAATTTTGGTGAACATGTGGAATAACTGGAGGACAACTGCATTACAGCATAGTTTTACTCATCATAAGATTTACATTTCCCTACAGTTATTTCCTTTTTAAGACTGTCTTCTGGACTTTCTACAGTTTCTTAGAAGCCCTAAAACAGAACACTTTTAGCTTAGTTTTTCCAGCTCCAAGTAAAGCAGAAAATACCCTACCGATGCCTTATGTAAGTCCTCTTCTGAACAAGAGAGTGCTATGGAGAGAAAGAAGGAATCATTTCACATCTCTGTCTTGTGGAATCCAGCATTTTCTGTTTCGTTTGAGATGTTGGATCCAAGAAACCATATGTGCTACATGCTTTTTAAAAACCAAATCGGTTAAGATACAGAGGAAACCCATTGTATAGCACTGAAGATCATCACCTCTCTACTCTAATGTTAAAATCCTCACTGTCCAGCCAAGCACATTATAATACAGGCTCGGTGTGGACATAGTTGATAGCAAGTCCTGCTCAGAATTGAGCATTAATGTGCATTAAATATTGTTTGGAATGAAAAACTGTATCACAGTAAAAATGCCTCTTATCCCATATGAGATCTGGATGTTTCATATACAGAAATAAGCCCTTTAGAGAGGAAAAAGTCAGAAAAAATATCTCAAAATGTCAAGATGCTTTAGGAAGAATGGATAAAATGAACAGAAGACTGCCAGAACCAGTATTAGAGGGCGCTATACTGAACTAGCAATAGGAAGAATCAGAACAGTTTTTTCAAAGAAAGCTCTGCTTCTCCAACTTCGGAGAGTTCTGCGATTCAGTCAGTAAAGTTGTGATAAAAACAATCCCACGACTAAACTCCCAGGGAGAAGAACAGCAGGCACTGATAAGGGTTAGGAAACTAAAGGCAGGAAGTGAAATGTCTAGTTATGGTTTTGAAATGAGACAATGATTAGGGCTGCACTGCATCTGTTCCGAGACATCGCTTCTGCGTAACAAAGAAAGCTTAACAGTGAAATAATATGTTTTTCAGAGTATTAATGACAGTGGTAAGAGATCTAACCACAAGGAGTTACAGAAGAACCCAATTGCACTAAATGATCAAGTGATAAAATGCCAGAATAAATTCAGGGCTGGTAAAGGCATATTCTGGATGACAAAAGTGTAATTGGATTTTTTAAAAGAATATGAGAGAGAGAGATTCAAGAAAAAAGTATATCAAGGGATGTTAAATAGAGATATGGATACAAAGTCTGGCTGAGATCTGCAAGCTGAAGAATGTCAGGAGCATGTGGGAGGACAGCAGAGGGGGGGAAAGCAGCCTTACAGTCACCCCTCAGTCTGTATTGGTGCTCCTGTTTCACCCAGGATATCCAACTGTACTTTCAATTCTCTGTGAGAGCTTAATGCAGAAAGTTCTCATATTTGCATATGATGCTATGTTAACTGCAGATATAATGAGATTTAAAGTTTTCAAAACACAGCTTGGTTGCTCTAACACAGGAAAGCCTATTTTAATAACATGTCATTTCTGTAGTTTCACATGTTTCTCACTCCATCTATCCTGGGACAAATGTTTTCATTCCTTTAAGCCTTGACCTCAATGCTGAGAAATCATGCTCATCAGATCTCAGCAAAAACCCTAAAACACCAATACCAACAGAAACACTGAAATTCTATGACTACCATAGTATCTTGACAATAACATCACATTGTTTCAGTAAATATTCACAAAACAACTGTCTCAAGATGAAAAGGTTTGAAAAAAAGGCTGACAAAAACAATTATCAGAGTTCTGAACATTAAAGATGTATCAGAAAGAAGCAATCCATGAGCCAGAAGAAAGTTAATTCCACTGGCAATAAGCATTAAACTTGAATGCTATTTTACACACCCCCTCAGACAGAGACATAACCAAAGACAAAAGAAACCATTCCATTTGCACATGCTGTGACAGAAGTTTATGTGACAAGAATTGGGGAGAAAAATTCTTACTTTCTCCAATATTTAGATGATAGCTTTGATTAACTTTTAGGAATAAATAACAAGCTTCCTTCACAGCAACAAGGTGTGAATGTCTTCCATCCTCTCGGCCTACCACACTTGTAGTGGTACTTTACCACAAACCTCTTGAAAGGTGTGAGAAAAAAGACACAAGTGTGAATACAACTGTTTTCTTACCAGATTTCTGACCAATGCCTTCTGACCTTGAATCCTTTCGTTCGTCTCTGAGGTCTGAGATAGAAAAAGATGCATAGAGCAGAGAAGAAAACCACATTACTTCTGCATGTGGCTTCCGTGCTGTTACAGCTGGGGATGGTTTCTGCTCTGCTGACCCTACCTAATTTCCCTACTTACATAATCTCCCCACTGAACAGCTCTAATGCTTTTCTGGATTATTACTTGCTGCATTACTTCCAGCAGTACCATTCTGAATAGCTGAAACAAAATGAAACAAACATACTGATTTCCTTTCTCATTTAGACAGGACTGTCACTGTATGGACAACTCCAACTATTTAAAATTCCCAAAACAACAACATTTAGAGACATAAAAATGCTCCTATTTAACTTCTTTTTAGTTTTGGAGCCTTGAGTCATCTGCTGAAGTTCTTTTCTACAACCTTGAAAAACAGAAAAATGCCTTCCTGCCCACATGAAAATCTAGAATCCCTCTATCACCTCACTCCAGGTGCTTCTGCTTCTAAAAATGCAACAACAAAGATCAACCATAAAATCATGGAAGTTCATAACTCTGATGGACCGAGGGGTTGTTTTATCAAAGACATCATCTCTTTGGATTATATTCTGATGGAATTTTGATTTGCTTTTCAGTTTTCCTTCAACCATTGATGTGTAGTTTTGTTTTATATTTTTTCCCTTCTTAAAGAGGACAAGAAATTAATTTATTTAAAAAAATCTCATTTAGCCACCCATATTCGCAATGGAAAGTTTCCTTTTTGCCACCACTTATTGGATTTTTCCCCAAGAAAAAGGAAATCACTCTTGACAAGCTTAGTTATGAATAGTGGCTGGCTTTGCTTGGACCAGAACTCATAGGAAAAAGTTGTGTTCAAGGTAACCTGGCTAGACTGTTTCAATAATTCATCAAGCAGTAGGCAGCTTTGCTGAAACAATGGTACACCGTTTTCCAGAGTCCCTAATAACAAATAATCAGCTAAACACTCTTTGTTGTTTTTTTGGTTCTTCCTTTTCCTTTTTAGGTATAGCAACCACAGTTACAAGGGATATTGGAGCTTTGAAAATACTAGTAAACAAGAGAAAGCTTAGCATAAAAAACAGAAAAAGGGAACGCTGCTCTGACTTGAAAGGAAAACTTCCCTATCTTGAAACAATTCACGGACCACATATTTTCTCTGGTGATACGGAAAGGCTATTGCTTCTTCTGAATGATGGGTTTACCTTTTCATTCCAGACAGTCCCCCACCGCCACCTGTGGTAGTTTGTAACTGTGTAGCAACGCCAGTCAACAGGTCTGTGAGTGATGTGTGTTTTTTGAATTATTCTATTTGATTTTAGTAATCAAAAAAATACAGCATTTAAAAATGTTGACGTCTGTCGAGTAGCCCTTCCTTAAAAAAAGGGAAGAATGATAAAGAAGACAGGAAAAAGAGTTCCTGGCAGCAATCCTCATCCTCAAATGACTGCCTATAAAGAAACAATGGCAAAACGCTTCAAACCCCACTCAATTACAAGTACACGTTTGCGGCTTATCACAGTCTGTTCCCTCAAGTTTCCTGCTGGCAACACCAACCTTTAGTTATACTTTAGTTATTTTGCTATTTAATCCTAAGTAAAACTCACCAAAAAGGCCAAAGGAATCAGACCATACATACATAGTTTTCTGAAGGACTCTCAGTGACCACAAGTAACTCTCAGATGCCTGGGTTTGTTTCCATTGGGTTTCCATTTCACTTAGGTGCCAAGATGCCTTACAGTATGTGGTTTGCATCAGTCCTCATCTAAGGGCACAGAAACCATTATTCTTCCCAAAGTGACTGCAGTAACCACTTGCCAGCTGCTCTTTTGATTGCGATTGCTTATCAGTCTGGCAAAAAAAGGCAATCCATTTACTCATTGCCTGAAGTTCCTGATCCTTTCATATCCCTTGGGAAAAAAATGAGTAGGGAGGACACTTACTACCATCCCGGAGCCTCCGTACTAAGAAGTTTTTAACCGAAGTTATTAGTATGCTGATAACCTCATAATACAACTTCTACTCTTAGAAAAAAACACTTAAAAAAAATTAAACCATCTGCAGTAATGCCAAGATGGAAAATCTGAACATCTGGAATGTCTGACACCTGAAGGACGCTCCGGGGGTAAAGCACAACAGCTACTTGCCAGGCAGGGCCAAACACGAGAGAGAACATCCAAATTCAGTTGCCAACAAAAACCTATGGTGTTTGGTACCTAATTAGAAGCTGAAGAAACACAAATGCATGTTTCTACCTCACAGGAGCATGAAGCAAACAAAGTAAGATGAAACAATGAACAACTGTTTGCTGGGAAAACTATTCCCCAGTTCCGATCTGTTCACTGAGTAATGAGACAGAAACAAAATGTAATTTTGTGCCCGTGTTTCATTTTCACTGTTGAACAAAGGGTTATTTCCTTTATTTGTGTGTGCCAAGTCAGGCAATGATTACAGGCTTTTTTTTTTTTTTAAATAAAATATGCTACTCTCTTAGGATTCACTGCTTTGTGCTATTGTGAATTTAAGAACCCTCAAATTTAAATATAATTCATTAAAGTTAGTTACTGTGAACACTATACAGACTTAAGTTAACAAAGGAGGATGTCAACATTTGAGACTGCAGAAAAACCAACTCATGTCCTTCTCTATTCAGGAGAGGTACAGGGCTGATTACCGGCAGTGCACAGGGAAGTGCATCTTGCATGGGGAAGTCACTGAACTGCAAGGGTTGGAAGGGTACTCTAGAGACCATCAAGTCCAACCCCCCTTCTATATCAGGTTCCCTACAATAGGTCATACAGGTAGGTGTCTAGATGGGTCTAGAGTATCCTCATAGAAGGAGATCCACAACCTCTCTGGGCAAACTGTTCCAGTGCTCCATCACCCTTACTGTAAAGAAGTTCTGCATGTTAATATGGAACAGCAGTTTCCAGGGTTACTTACACCTGGGGCAAAGATCACATGCTCTCAAAACAGGAAGTGTTGCCCTAGAAAACAATCAAGTATGGACACTGGCCACAGATGCCCTCTAATCCTGTACGATAATTATTGTTATTATATTCCTGCTATTTATATTACCTTTAATTAATTTATTTATTTATTGTTCCCCTTCCTAGGTTTAACTAGTGATAGCTAGACGACTAGCAACAATACCAGGTGATGATATCTGCACTGAGGACTTGGACTGGGACTGCTCCTTACATTCCCTCCCAGCAACTCCCTTCCTTCCTCCTTCCATCCAGTCTTCCACCTCATTCTTCTTGTTCTTGATCCAAAGTTCACATAACAACCTAATGTGAAAAATTACACTGTCCAGTTAACCAGGGCAGGCATCTTTTCTGTGTTGCTCTTGCAGAGAAGCCAAAAGCCATGGTCTACGTTCTCTGAACAGGTGGTATTGGTGTAGGAGTTGCCACAACATAAGAGTTGTGACTCACAGGCATGAGTAGCTTTATTAAGCTGGGGCAAAAAACCATAAACTGGCTTTAACACATCTGAAATAAACCTCTGAAATGCCTCCCAGCTCCCCAGCATGGATATGCCTCTCAGCTCTGTCCCCAGGGACATTCAGGGATCCCACACATCCTGACTCCAGCAATGTGAGCTCAGGTATTGACCAGAACAGCATGCCCCTGGCTCCATGTGAAAGGCCATAAACCTGTGGGCAGCTGGCTTGGTGGCAACCACTGCCTGGGGGTTCCTGGGCATTGGCTGGTGGAGGTGTGATACACTGCATTGCTGGCAGGCCATTCGTTAGCGAGCAGTTGTACTGTTAGTTGGGCTCAGCTGTCAAGTAGTTGCATTGCTGATAACTGTATACATAAATGTATATAATACATACACACACTCTCTTATCAGTGCATTTTCGTTTCAATTTTCCTCTTCCATCTTAGTAAATAGTTTTTTATCTCAACCCATAAGTTCCATTTTGTTTCCAACTCTCTCCCTCATTCCACTCGGGGGAGAGCGAGCAAACAGCTGTGTGGAACTGTGCTGCTGTTGAGTTAAACCACAACACTTAAAAAGATAGAATTTATCCGCGTATTCTACGGTTGACAGAAGAGTCCACACCACAATCAAAAAATACACAACTGGAAAAATATTTTGCTGATGACACTCAATTTAAACTAATGATAACACGAGATACCTTAGAATATATTCAGGGCATCACTAAAAGTATTTTAACTCTGAGTACCTTAATTATCTTAGCCAGACATCTAAAGCACAGCACAGTCTTGAATACCTTTATGAGAACACTGCTACCTCTCATCACACTATCAGCATGCCACAGGCAGGTGACTCCACCAGCCCCAGCGTCCTGAACTCTCACTGCGATTCCACCTCCTGGAAGCTTTACAAGGAAGTTTTAGAGATTGGGATTTCAGTTTATTTCACTTTGCTGGCAGTGCTGACAGCCAGAAAATGAATGTGCAAACCGCAAACGGCAAAGAGGAAGGAGAATGACAGACAAGAAATAAAGCAGGCTAATAAATTCTTTTTTTCCTTACAGGTTGTCCGGTCCTGCAATTTTTGATTCCTGCAAAATGAATACTTGACTGTTTGAAATAGCGTTATCACACCATTATCTGAACAAGCTCAATATATTGACTGTTAGGGATGGGGTGCCTCTCTCTATATCATCCATAAAGAGCACTAAAAGGTTCTGCAGTTTCTCTCTGCACTGCAACATCAATAAACCAGTTCTCATTTAAGTGGTGAGAGCATAAAGCAACCAGGAGAAACAAACAGATCTACTCCTAGCTAGGAGTGTACTTCAGAAGGTATTTAATAGGGTTTTCTAGAGAAGGCTTCTATGATTTCATTAGAGAAGACTTCCAATCTTTTTAATTAAACATTAATAAAACAACAAACACTTCAAAAAGTCAGACTTCCACTGATAAATACATCTGATATCTTAAAAAAAAGATGAATTGGTGGTCAGTGGCTATGTCCAATGGGTAAGGCAAAATAGTATGCCCATGTTACATTTTCCCAATGTTTTGGAGATAAAAACCAGGGCAGAAAGGATCATTCTTGTGCTCCGTATAGCAGACTCTGTTCCGCATTTGGGATTTTCCACTCCACAAACATTAGATTCCTACAGAGTAGCTGGAGAAAATGAGCTCCCCAAGCTATCACAATGCATTTAGTACAAACAAAAGAACACATTAAGAGATATTTTATATTATTTAGACTCATAGAGGTACAATTAACTTACTTAGCAAAATCTCCATAAAAATGAAGGTTCGTATTTCTCAACTGGGATTAACACAGCTAGGTCCTTAAATATAAGAACATAAAATACTGTACTTACAAAAGCTTTAATGCCATGTACTGTCTATTAGTGGTGTTAAGACTCTGTAATAATGTTATGTTTAAACGTGATTGGGGGTATTCAGAGCGTGAGACTCTTCTGCTCTTTGACTTCTGCTATCTCATGCAGTTTCTAAACATTTGCTGCAGCCAGAAATTTTCGGTCACATATAATTAACCAACAGAATATTGCATGAAAATATATCTCAAGTTTTCAAATTCTGAAACAAAATAC
>PPHD01014968.1:0-12604 GCA_002909625.1 Bambusicola thoracicus | reverse complement strand
AAAGAAAGAAAGAAAGAAAGAAAGGCTAGCCAGACCTGTATGAGATATGATACACAGTGAATTATGTACTAAACATATTAAAATCATCAAAGATTTACTAAAATTAAATGTCTTCAAGGAAAGCTAAAAGCTCACTGTAAAAATGCCAGTTGTTGATTCAATCCCTTCATAACTGGATGATTTCTCACTGCAAACTATTATTTTAATGAGATTCTCAGTGCTAGAGAACGTAGATTTGAACTGCCTGTATTTAGATCATTATAGAGACGGTCCAGGGCTTGAATCTGGATTTGATTTTAGTTTGGATTAATTTAACAAAAGCTAATTGTAAATTGAGCTTAAGCAATAAGCAGTTTAATCTTCATATTGTTCTGTTTTGTCAAACAAGGTTTGAATTCCAAGTCTGACTCATCATTCATAAATCACTACTCGAAATGTGCTACATTAATACTCAAACAACCAGCTCATTGTAAAGATGCTTTCTCCATATTTATTATTTTATTAAATGTAAGACTGGATCTTCAATCATTTCTTCTTTGCAGTAAGACCTACTGATTTCTTGGAAAATGTTGGCTTTTATAATAATCTTTCACGTGAATTTTGATTTGTATGTGAATGGATTTGTAAAAAAAAAAAAAAAGCAGAATTGTAGCAGAATATTAGTACAAACCATTAACTTTTCTGAGAAAAGAAAGTAGCTATTCTGCATGCTTTATGGTACTGCATGTGAAAAAACTCTGTATTAGTTCCAAATATGGGAACAGAATGATATAAAGATCTAAACATTTGAAGAACAACATCTCTTGCAGAAAATTCTGAAGTGGAATGGAAGAGGTTGCATGCATCTGTCCCTTGACTTCAAGTAGCATATCCTACTATTAATAGTTAGCAGGAGGCATGGGAAGAGGCTAAGAGAATTGGGCTGGTTTAACCAGAAAAAGAGGAGGCTCTAATTATTTTGATAGGAGGAAACAGAGAAGATGAAGTCTTCCTGGATGGAACTGGACAAGAGACAGCAGATACAAATTGGAAAACAGAATTCTTGTTAGAAATCAGGAAAAACCTTTTCATAATTGGGATTATAAAACACCAGAACAGGCTGCCAAGAGGTTGTGGCCATCTATATCCTTGGAGATACTCAAAACTCAACTGGATGAAGCCTTGAGCAGTCTACTCTAAACAGACACGCTTTGAGTGGGTGCTCAGACTAGACAGTATGTAAAGGACCACTCCAGTCTAAACTATGCTTTAATTCTTAGAATTTGGGTTTTTCACTTTCAGATAATTTTATAGTTATCAAGGCTTTTCAAAAGAGGGGAAAGATGAGCTCCAAAACTCCTCCTTGTTGCACAAATATGATTTAGCTGCTTAGCTCCATTACAGCCCCTTGAATATTAAACCCAGAAGAATGTCTCCAGCATCCCAGTGAGGACAAACATACCAAATCAGTTCACCAGGAAGATGTTTTCTGTATTGCCCTTTTAATCCAACCTGACCTTACATCATTTTCGCTGCTATTCTAAGGGTGCATGTTTCTGATATACAAGTCTTGGCAAGAAAACACCAAATTCAGCACTGACACACTTATCCTTGGAATGAGGCAAAAATTAAGAGATGGAAGAAGGGAAGTTTATTTCTTGGTGCGTACCACTAATGTGTTTTTCAATATCAATGTTCCAAGCAGTGTTGCAGACCTATTTCTATCATACTAGGCAAATGTCTTGTTATGTTGTAATTCTCTACATCAAATATGGAAATATAACGATTCCACTTTTGGTCTGAGTGCTAAATGAAGAACTTCTAATTGAGAATTTTCAAAACAACTGGAAATACATAAACAGACCTTTTTACCTATTGCTCCTCCCCGAAAAAAAAATATATTCTTGGGGATGGAAACTTCTAGGGTATTGGCATATGGCTGTTGGAATGGTTTAAAACAAACCATTTACTTTACTGTGGGGAACCACTTAAACATCCTGCAGTCCTAAAGCACGTTGTCATTGTGCTATTATACAATCCTCTCCCACCTTATGAGGCTATGGCTCAGATCCTAAGGCAAACATTTCTACATCACTGTAAAAAATATGAACAACAAAGTGGTTTAACCACAGCGTCCTGTGAGAAAATAAATGAGCAATGCAGACAAATCAGTTGTGTCAGGAGTGCTTTTGTCTAAACCTACAGAGCTTGTAATCAGAACTAGTGATGATAAGAACTGGATGTCAGATCCAAATTTTGCTTAAAAAATACCTTTTGACATTACAGGTACTTTCTTCACCCATGTGCAGATAAATCACCAGACTGGAAAAAAAGACAAGATCCCATAACTCAACAGGCTTCTTCCTTTTTTTTTTTTTTTCCAGAAGGTTTCTTTCCTTCCTTTCTTTTTTGACAGATTTCCTGAATTTGTCTTCCAGCACAAAAAAAGAAAACAAGCCCCAGACACTAACCAACAAGACAATGCACCAAAAAGCAAACAACAACAATTGCACACAGCATACACCTACCTTGCCAAGCCTGTGATAACACCCTTCAGTCCACCAACAAACACTGCCCTACAACCCTTTAGACTAGTGTCAATCCTCAAAGTTACTGAAGAACCAACACACTCTTTCAGGCTGCTAACAGAAATCCAGAGAGCTTGCCATGAGAGGTCTGCAGACCAGAGTCTGTGAACCCCAGGTCTAGGGCATAATATTTGAACAAAGCTTTCTCCAGCTATATGTGACAATGCTTGAGCAGAATCAGATCCTGCATGCCACTCTTTTTTGGGGGGAGGGGCAGAATTTCTGCAATCACTTTTTTTGCTCCTCTGATACATCTGATGTATTCCTAACAATCACTCATTATTTAACCTCAGCCTTTGTCCTGTCCCTTACTACAACAGAAGGGTATATTAAAAGTAGTATGAGAAGATATGACATAAACTTGTTTTTAAGCATAAATGTGAATGCTCAGCTCCAGCACTGCTTTTAAACATGCTCTTCTGCTGTTTTGTGATTTCACATGCACTAAAACCATATATTCCCCATACTGTTTTTCTACTTATCTTACAGTCTACTTCTGCCTGTGTTTTATATTGAAAAAAATGTTTGGGTAAGCAAGGAAATCACCACGGAGTAGACAGGTTCTAATGCAGCCAACACCTGAAAACCTTTGTTCCGAACAGCACTTGTGTAATATTTTAGCTGCCAAAACTGTAGCCATGGTGAATGTTATTTAAATCTCACCATATTCACACCTCGTGGATGAACAGCTTCAAAGCAAACTCACCTGGATATCCTAAGGCTACACTGGTACTCTGATTGTACACCTACGTCCTAAAGACCAAATGAATAGATTTTATCACAGCTAAATCATTTTAAGTGAAAAAAATTGACTACAAGCTGATCCACAAAGTGTAGGGGAAGACCAGCGACATATGCTGCTGGTAAAAGCTAGCAGAGTCCAACATCTCGTTCTAGTAGAATTCCACATATAAATTTGAAAACCACAGATTTAACAACAGACATAATTTATATTTTACAGAATATCTTTATTTGAAAGCTTGCACTATGTTGTATGTTATAATGAGAATACACAGCTTCCTCAAGCAACTCAGCAGGAGAGCTAGCGTTCTGGTCACCATCACACTGGCGAAGTTTCAAAGCCAAATTTTATTTGTAGGAATAGCACACCTGTATCTCTAGGCATGACTTCTAATAAACAGCAGATACTAGCTTATAAGCTATGCATCCACTTTATTAATCTAGGCAGCTTCTTCATACAGCGCACTGACTTACTCAAAGAATCCTCATCAAATTTGTTTCTCTACTGTGGAACACAGTGGAAACCATGACATCAGTGACTCCCATTTTTTTTCTGTAAAATACTTGAATAGAGTCATTTCTGGCTTTGCTAACCAGCCTAAACAAGCTTTATTACTCCTTTAATGTAAAGTTTAAAAAAACCCAACACATTAAGTAAATGTTAATATAGTGACTGTACTTGTGACAAATGGATATGTGGTGGAGACTGTGCGTGAGTGAGTTAAAGGAATCATCCCATTTCTCCCAGACTTGAATGTTTCACTGAGAGCACACACGTACAGATTAAACATTCTAGAAACCTTTTGTCCACTAATAATGAATAAATATAATAGAGAAGCTCCTTTTTGGAAGTCATTAGCTAAATCCAGAATATCTGAAAAACTATATTCTTATGTTCAGATAGTCTTTCCTACTTTGAGAACATGTGGTGAGCCATACCCTCTGTAAATACCTAACCATCTTCCTGCTGGAACCTGGCTGCCAGAAATGAGAGAATAAATACTCCCCACTTGTCATTAGATTGTGATGCCCCGTGTAACTACCTTCAGCATATACTCATCTTGAGTATGACATCTCTGAGAGTCCGCATCAAGTATTTTAATGAATGTGCCCTTCACATTTCTGATATTTAATGACCCAGGAGGCATTTTTTGAATTTTAAAGACATGGTACATGTTGAGTTGTCATTTTTAGTTGCAGGGTTTAAGAGACACATCATTAATGAGGTTTGGCTTTCCTTTTGGCTACGTTTAGTTTTAGCAACTGAGATCCCACTATTAGCAGCAAACAATCACAATGCACAGCTGAATACAAATGAAAAACCTTCTTGTTATACAGTTCTGTATATCCCAGAGTGCTGTGTTTTGGTGACACCAACAAAGAGCATATGCTGCATGCAGCTGCTGTGGCTTTTCAAAGCCTGCAGGATTTAACACAGATCCTACCTGAGACAAAGGCTTCTCCATCAACTATTGGCAATGTTACAACAATGTTAGATTATAAAGTGAAAGACTTTATCAGCCGAGTTCATTTCTGCATTTAATTATTTCATTTTTCTGTTCATCTCCCCACATGTGGTAATTACAGAGGAACTTCATTCTGCAGCACACATATTCGCAAACCTTTGAACTAAACTGAAGGAGATCATTTAGATATGAATTTCTCTCTGAGGTTTGACATATGTAGATTAGATATATGTGGATGGATTTAAAAAGTAAACTTTGAACTGAAGTCTTCCTTGCACAGGAATGTGTTTCTTTATTAGTTCCTTAGGAGATGAACAAATAAATAACTCAGGTCCGCCTGCTAACAGAGTTCATTGAAGTCTGTTGCTCTGGATCCCACATACAGAAAAATAGCGGTACAACTGACAACCCAAGTAAGGCCTTGTGCTTAGGATTCCTTGTTGTGTTATACCCATACGAACATATCTCTCTATGTTACTTTAGCTCTCTTGTATTCTCTTTAAGACATACCTAAAGCTGCGCTTAGGTCTGACCAAATAGTGGTAATATAACCACTCTCCCATTTGTTTTGCAAGAGCTGGAATGTGCCCAGACCCAGATTTAAAAGGTAAAAAAAAACAAAAAACAAAAAAACAAAAAACCAATTAAAAAATCAAAGAAAAATTTAAAAATAAATCCCTCTTTCTCTCATGGCTAACTACTATCAAACCAAATAACTCAGTTCTTTGGCATTTTTCCACCACACGTAAGGATCTTAGGCAGAAACATCAGTAAGGTGCATTTCCCTCTATCTCAAAAATGCATCAGCAAGGACTGAAGTCTAAGCATTCTTACCACCATATTGTAAAATCAATTCATACTGACTGGGTGGCCTATGAATCAAAAGCAGGACCTAAAGGACAAATGGTATTCTGTGACAACATCCTCAAAGAATCCTGGATCCTTTGTACTACACAATCACCCTAGAATTATTCACTGAAAAAGACTCGTAGACAGCAACAGCAAGCAAAATGAACAGTCATTTTATTTCTTAGGACAAAATCAGAGAACTGGTTCTATCTACCTTCCAGCAGTGAGCATTCACAAGTTTTACAATCTAGGCTTAAAGGAAGCGAGTATTTTTTATGAGCCTGCCCTATGGTACAGTCTGTTCGGGCAAACCTGATCTCAGCTCCACACAAGAGCAGAACAGAAGAGCTTTACTGGGCATCTCATGCAAGGAAAGGTAGAGCAGTAGCCTTTGTTGCCACATGCCCTGAAAGCAAAAAAAGACTCATTTATATAAATTGGTTTAACTGCAACTTGTTGCTAAATTGCACTGCTGCATCCATTCTCCACTGTACAGTCTTCATTACTTCTTTCATCAGTTAAGAACTGATTTCTTTTGCAGACAGCATAGCTACCCTTGAAGAGCATAGGAGTCTACTTTATTATCCATTTTATGCTGGCTAATGAAATCTGAGTGCTTTGGATTTGCATCCTACATCTCGCAAGCATGGCCTTCAACCCTATAATAATCTCTTTCTCCAGTCCTCCTCCCCCACAGTGTCTCCAGGCAAGAGTCAGCTGGGACTAGTGTGAAAGTATGTTACGTTCTGAATGCCCAGCCATACACATATGCTATAGCCAAACAAAATACATCCTGGTTCAATTCTTCTTGCTTTTCCCTGTGTGGGAGCGCTACTTTGGGCTTTATTCTCCTCTACCCAGCTGTGAATGTTAATTAAGTTCCTGTAAGTTTCATGATCTTTGAGACTTCTTTCCCTCCATCAAATGCTACTTGGTGGGGACTACTCAGATAAACAGATGGATAGTACTGTCATTTAAACTCTTTGGAGTTTAACTTTGGAGTGTTTAAGATAAAAGCTGGTCCAAACTGGTATGCTTTGTCCAAGCTGTAAAAGTTTGGATGTGTTCTCTAAAGATATTCTGCAGCTTTCTAACACTACACACACTCCATGTCTTTCTTCAAGACTCTGGGAGGACGAGCTTCTACAAATTCTCAGCTAAACAGCAGTGGACCTCTTATGCTTAGTTCATGCGTCTGCCGTATGTTTAATGTATACAGTTTACTCAGTCTCTTTAGCTTACTTTGATGCACACCACTAAAGACAACTGACTTGAACAAAAAAGTGAAATGCTACTTCTGTAATAACGTGAAAGGAAATACTAGTCTTTGTCACGGTCCTCATTACTCAAACTGTTGAAAACTCCTGATTGTACTTCTTCCTCCGCTCCTTTCTTTTCCCCTGTGTGTTTGTGGGCCCAGGCTAAAAATTACATTTTATATTTCATCCTTCAAATGAAAATCAAAGGCAAAAAAGCACTGAGAATATTAAGATGAAACGCAATGTGGAGCACAAACATTCCTACAAACTGTTGGTGTTACATGCATTTTACAAGATAAAATGTAAAATAAATAAATAAATTAAAAAGTAAGTCTTTTGTTATGCTAAGGTTGGAAATCCTTTGTAGCATTATAAAGAATTGTGATTATTTTAAAATTAGGCAATTTAAGCACCAAAGTTAAAAACCAGATAAGTTGGCCTTACAAAATCTATAAATATCTAAAGGAAAAACCTCTAAATTATCTACATAGTATCCCATAGAACAGAAAAGTATTTCTATTAAAAACAGAAAAAGCTTTGTTTGACACAGTTGATGGGACTTTCTGTTTTCTTATGACTTGAAATTTCTCCTTTACTTTTCACTTGAGCTTCACTCCACACCCCGCTCATCTTACTCTCTTCTACCTTACTCTGTTCTTTCCTTCATTATTTTTTCTCTTTGGCTCTCCTTTCCAAAGTAAGCCCATGCGCTTATGCTCATCTTAACAAAGCTGTCTGTATAACCTCAAATACCTTACTCACTGTGCTTCTGTCACAGCCCTTCATCTAGTCTGTATTCAGAAAACTTCTCAGTCCAGCAATACTGTGAAAACTGATTGACAGCATTTGACCTAGGAATTTATATGAAAGATGCATCTTACTGTAAAATTTTGAAACCCAGTAATTATTCCTGCTTTGATAAAATCATTTGTAGGACATCTGCTCATGTATATATGTACACACATCTTTCTTACTTGACATCATTTGGAAGTTTTCAAATCTTCGTTGACTGTGTCTTTATTGTAACTATAGTAAAAGCATTCCCTTTTCCAGATATTTTTATTTTTGAAGGTATTTAGTAGTGTTTTAACAACAGCTGTTTTAGCCTTACATATTTTCATTGTTATATGACTCATCACTTCAACTGCATTTGCCTGCAGCTTCAAAGAGCAAGCAACCCCTACCCCCTTTCTGCATGCTGTTCTTGGCAAAAAAAAAAAGTAGTTATGTACAGATACAAATTCCTAGATTCTAAACTGATGTGAGCTGCTCAGTATCACCTCAACACAGACCGTCTGTAACTGCCCAGAACCTAGCCCTGGGTATATACATGAATGTGTCTGTGTCTGCATGATATAAACAGAGTTGATAGAAACATTTATGAAAAAAAAAAAAAAAAAAAAAAAAAGATGTGAAACTTCAAAAAAAACTTAGAAATGAATTTAAAAAGCAGTTGAATATAAAAGAGAGAAGAAAAAAAAATAATGTTATCTTTTTTTGCCTCACTTTCATCTTTCAATCTAGGCAAAGTTCCCCATATCATGGAGGGAAGAGTTGAAAGGGCATTTCCTTTGACAGCCAACAGGGCATTGCTACTCTGAACTAAATTAATGCTAAGAATTTTCTTTGTACGGCTAATTATTAGGGCTGACATCCACATAGAACAGCCCTGCCTCGTAAGATTCATACAAACATACAGACATTACATTCCTGTCTGTCCGCACCATCTGTGCGTGTGGTCTGCAGACACAGAATTCCTGTCCATCTACACTGTCCCTGTGTTTGGTCCACAGAGGCAAGATTCCTGCCTGAAAACATAGCAGCACATGTGCAATAAAGGGCTGCACAGATGATTCCTCTCCATTTGCTTTGCTCTTGTGCGCAGTATACAAGGCAAGGGAATCGCAATAAGCCAGTACTTCTTTCTTTTTCTTTTCCTCTGCAAGGGTCGCTTTTTAACGTCTGCATCAGTACTTAGATAATAATATTAGTTGGAAAGATTGAAGAAAAATTCGGATTTGTGCCAAAATTATCAAACAGAAGTTCATAGAATCACAGAATCATAGAATTGCTAAGGTTGGAAAAGACCCACAGGACCATCCAGTCTAACCATTCGCCCTTCACCAATGGTTCTCGCTGCACCATGTCCCTCAACACAACATCCAAACGCTCTTTGAACACCACCAGGCTCAATGATTCCACCACCTCTGTGGGCAGCCCATTCCAGTGCCTGACCACCCTTTCAGAGAAGTAGTAAGTTCTCTTCCTTTCCATGAAATTCATGACACACAGTATGTAGCTCATGCTGGTTTTGTCAGATGACTTTCTCTAAGGTGTCTACATTTCATACAGTATTCTTGTCATTGCCTTCTCTATATCCAATCTCTTGCCTTTCTGTGATGTGTTACATTACGCCACTATAGATCAGTAGCAGTTCATCCACTGGGCACCATAAAGCATGCTGTAAAGCTTAGAAAAATATGAGGAAATACTGTCTCGGCTGCAGAACCACCAAAAGGAAAAGATTTGTGGAAGAAGATGAAGAGTTCAGCGAATCATGCCTGTGGTGATTTTTTTCTTAATAGTGATTTTGACGCAAAGTCATTAAACTCAGAAAAGCGATGCCATGTGTGAAAGAGCCCTGACAAAGCAGAGGAAGAAGCAGAGATGAACAGAAGGACAAGGGCAAACTGAAATGATTTATTTGCCACTAGAAGACCTAGAATGAGAAAAGGAGGCCTTCATATTGCTGAAGTCATATTTGTATTGTAAAAATGTTGCTGGGTAACAATGGAGAAGGACTATCTTACTCCAGTAATTTGGAAATGGGATAAGACAGGAGAGAGAGATATCAAGAAATCTTTTTATCATCTGAATGGTGAAAAAGATAGAGATGGACAATGAGGATCTACAATTAGCTTGTGCTTAAACACATCCCCCAGTCTGTGCATCCTTCTTTCTCCAGCCCAGGAGCACATACTGATAGCTTGCTTGTTGCTTTGTGAGATATGTAAGAGCCTTGAATAGTGCACAAAATGAAGACTTGTCTGTATAAATAAATATACGTCCCCTCAGAAAGAAGAAAAAAATCCCAGAATGAGAAGGTACAGTACTTATTACTTCCACAGAACAAATAAACTCGCACAGTCTTTCAAGTTTTAAACAACTTATGGACTAGTGTTTTCTTAAGGATCACTATATGGCTTTTAGTATTTTTTTTTCCAACAACATTAATGTCAGCAGTTGGCAGCAGTTTGGGTTGCTAGCTGAAATACAGGAGGTAAAGCCAAGGTTTATCTACTAGTGTTTTGGAGATGGAGGGCACGCTGGCATGGTGTCAGAAACTGCAGTTAAGTTTCAGCTTAATGCGAAAAAAGTAGAAAGATTCATTTCTCAAACTATTAAGAGGATTAAGTATAATACAACAGGGAAACCGAGTGTTTAAAATATTAAAGTTCCCTCCTAAATAAAAATCCCACTGTAAAAACAAGAGGTTGTTCAATTCCTCTGAAAACCCTGGCCAGAGTTAACTGTAAGTTCCATGTGTTTTTTGTTTACTCACCTACAGGAAACATTTGTATTCACTCTAAGACAGAAATTGGTGGTAAACAGAAAGAAAGGGAACAAAAGACTCAGTTCTCTGACTGTACAGTTGAAATCAAACAAAGAGAACAATACTCCTAATAAAATGGTTATCCCTTAACCAGGGTTGTATTCAAGATAAAAGACCATTACTTCCCCTCGGCACCAGCACAGTGATCAGACCTAACACATATTTGGAGAGTAAGGTACTATGGAAGTTGAGAAACTGAAAATCACCTACTGATAACCTAAATCTGTGAGATGTTATTGTAAAGGTAAATGTACTCATACTTGAAACTGAGGGTGCTCGGGTGCCTCACTGATCTTATATCTATATGATAAATGTGATTATACCGTGTAAATTCAGACAGCAATCAGATAACTGAGTTTGAAACTTATTTTGCCTTTATGCACAGTTCCTAAAAGCATTTCTTGGTATTGAAAAGACACAAACTTCTGGTACCACATTTAAAGCAAAGAAAAGCAGGACAGAGACCATCCCTTTACTTATTTATTTTTGTTCAATAAAGGTTCACTTAGGTACAGTAGAACACAACTGCTATAAAGACAGCCTGTCAAAATCTCTACCTTGTATTTGACAGCATCGTCTGCAGACCCCCATTTGTGGGAGGGACTGGAAGCAGGGTCTCCACCAGTATCAACTTTCTCATCCTTATCTTACAGAGTTGGCAGCTGCTAACAGAACCCTCACAGCTCCTAAAGACAGAAGGGAGCAAAAAAAATCCCAAACATCTCCATCCTCTTTTTACACACATTCATAAATGTCAAGTGGCAAAAAAATTACCTCTAGACAGAAAATACACACCTTTTTCTCATCTCAGAGAAAAAAGTGTAGAGATGTACTTATTAGGGAATACAAAATGCATGGCTTTATTTGGCACCAAAACCTGAGTGGTTCTTTTTTTCTTTTTCTTTTCTTTAATTTTTCTTTTTTCTTTTTTAAGACTTGGATTCTTTAGAAAATAATACCATGAATTTAATAGAACTGAAGGGAGTCTGCAGCCATCAGCACCAGTCCATTTGCAGATGCTATCGTAAGAAACTGATACCTAATTTCATAAATCTATGACTGCTTTTGCTAAACTTGATACACTATCCTACCAATTTCTACAATTTAGTATGCAAATTAGCAAAGGATTAGAATCAAGAAACTGAGGCCTAATTGCAACCATATATCTCAGTTTTCCAACTGCAATATGAAACTTCTATTTTTCTCTGTATTATCTATTCACTAGCCTGAGATATGGTGTACTGGACTAGGCTCAATCAGACTGATTCCAAAAAGGGAATTATTTTCAGAATTTGATGGAGCTTAATAAAGTGCATGATGAAAAACCTGTACACAGAAATATTCCAGGGCATAAGCTGAAAAATATCTGAGACTGCTGTTCATCAACAGCTCACTATTTACCGAAGCTGAAGTGCATTCTGTAGAGTTAAGACTTAACTTTTCATTTTCTGTTTTTGAGATGGTAGAAATTATAATACTCTACTTTCCCTCTGCAACCAACTAGTGTTGATTTATTGCATTATTCCCCAGGTAAAACCTCAAATATGCAACATACGCTGTCTTCTAGATCACTAATTTTCAGGCACACAATTCTGTCTACCCTTCCTCCTTCAAGTAAAAAGCACATTACAAGTTGCACAACTGTAAACCTGAAATCCTCTACCAATCACCACATATTTCTGACTTCACCTTCTCCTTACATAGTTTTGGAATATTTGTTGCATTTATCACCTTACCTGTTACACATGCAACACAAATTAAAACCAGTACTAAGGCTGGTGAAATGCTTTTAAGTTTTATTGTGTCCTCCCTGTGGAACAGTACCAGCAAACATAGGAACAGATAATCATTATATACCAAGCTGGCACGTTCTGACTGTAGATGAGGTTAATAGCATCTTCTAGACAATTACCAACTCCATGTAAAACAGCTTTAATTCATGAGAATTGTTATTATAGAAAAAGGGTAGATAGTGATAGGACAAGGGGGAATGGCTTTAAACCGAGACAGGGGAGGTTTAGGTTAGATATTAGGAGGAAGTTTTTTCCACACAGAGGGTGGTGACGCACTGGAACAGGTTGCCCAAGGAGGTTGTGGATCCCCCATCCC
>PPHD01014967.1:0-13289 GCA_002909625.1 Bambusicola thoracicus | reverse complement strand
AACATTTATTCACTGCATGTATTTCAGTGAAAATCTATTATGTTTACGAATGAATGGAATGGATTTTCATTTGTTTGTTTCTTCTCTTGTTTCAGAAGGGCTGAAGGTCATACACATGGCAGAAGCCTCCAACCCTGCCTGTAGGAGCTACTGGTAAAAGCATTCAGACAGGGTGAGGTGCAGAGCCCGAGCTGCCACTGGATGTTGGTAAGGGCCAGCTTGAAGCCCAAGACGAAATCTTTCCCCACTTAAGTGGAGTCAGGGCCTTTAGAAGTGTGCTGCTGTTAATGACTTCTTTCATCCATTCTTTTCTCTTGTTTTCACTTCTGTACATTTTTGTTTCTACCAGCAGTGTTGAATAGCCAATTTGCAGCCTGACCCTTTTTGTCCAGGAAACTTGTATCTACAAGTGGGACAAGAGTGAAAAAATACATTATGTTACAGGTGACAAGGGCTGTGTACGTCAGGTCTCTGTTCTTAGGACTGGGGTTATAAGTGAGGTTGTAGATTAATTGTGTAACAAGGTGTCAGAAAATATTCTACAAATAAACAGAGCATGGTTAACTCAACACTTTGAATTTAGAGAAAGTCTAAATTAGATCCTTAAAACAACATGATTATTGCTAAGTTCTAGCCTGGAGCTAAACTGGGGGTTCTCCTTTGAATGAAGGAGCTCCCAACTGGCAGGAACTTAAAAGGTAACTTAATATGCTGCACTACCAGAAATATAACAGACTGCTTATTGGGACATGTTTAAAAAAGAGAATGTATAATAGCTTTCTGATCTCACTGATACGTATTTCTACAAATAACACCAGAGACAAGCGAAATCTGTTTTATGGTTCGCAAGAAATCAACTGGACGAAACCCGAGTTTCAGTTTGAGCAGTTCTACATATACAGAGGACTCCCAGCAGAATCTGTAAAAATAAGCATATGTTCCCCCAATGGCATCATGTTTTTGTCATCTGCATTGTACCATAGTCATTTTTCTTTTTTCAAATAAGAGACAAAGAAAGCTACAGAAAATTTAGGGACCATAACATTTCAGTTTGGTTCTGTTTATTCCTACTACTACATTTTAAATATTTTGATTAAGTAATGATGTAGTTAAAAAGCAAGGATGGTCAGTACTCCCAGGTCTGAAAAACATGTAAAGCAGTGCAGAAATTGGATTTAATCCTTAATTTCCCTGTAGATTGTAAAGAAGGGATCTATACGCTAGCTCACTAGAGTATTTCAGTGAAGGTAACAAATAGAGATTAATCAGTTAGTTATTTTAGTTTTTTTAGTTCAGTTAAATCTTTAGTTTTATTTTCATTTCTCTTGTTGGAATGCTAAAGTTGTTTCTGTTAATCTTGCATGCCACATGGGATGAGAATAATATACAACTATACAAGAATGGTGTACAAGAATAAAGAAACTGCAGTAACTTTAGTGGCAAATACGTAGTTCTAGGTTTTAATGCTCATATCTGATATTAGAGACTGTAAATTTGTGTATAATTTATCATCACTGAGGATTTACTTCTGTAATGTCTGCAGATTTATTAGGAATATCCATATTAAGCAATGTGAAATGGAAGGGTTTCTCTAGAACGAGCAGACTGACTGTTCTGTGGCTGACAGGAAGGAACAGCTCCTCTCATTTAAAATACATGCTGTTCCAAATAAAAATCTGTGAATTAAATTTGGTATCTAAACCACAACTTCTCATCTGTTTTACCTTTACTTTTCCCATTGCCAAAAGGACGTACTGCATTATCCAACTGCAAAATTTAATTACAAAATGAAAACTGTTAGACACATGAATACAAGAGTGCTGGTAGCTATTTCTTCTGGCAAGGAGCATGAACTGCCTTTTATAGTTGTTTTTAAAAGGACAAAGGATGGATATAGTGGCACTAAATACAAGTAAGAAGAGAGGCAGCAATGGTATGGGGCACCATGAAAACTTGCTCTGAGAGTATGCGGGTATATAGAGCTATATAGAAGTGCTGCCTGAAACCCTACAAACCTGGTGTGTGGGACACCACTGTCTATGACATTCACAAGTGCAAACTTAATAGCTGATGAAATGGTACTGCAGAAAACACCTGTATTCAGTCCAGGATCCTTTTGTTTGCAAGACTACTCAGCAGCTTCACCTGAGATAACATCAGCAAATCAGCACAGTGTCACTGTTTCTAATGCAGTTGTATTGACCTTCATCACCTAAGAACCTAGAAGATGAATAGTATAGAAATTTGCAATTAATGGTTACACTGGGGTCATTTCATCCTCTGTGTATGTTAACTATTATTGCTGCACTTATGTGCATTAGGTAATTTTAAATAAATTAATTATTGTGTATAAAAATCATAATTTTTTGCCTTGTCCAAGGCAGAACTTATGCAAATTTCAGCATCCTTTCTAGTAAATCAGCTTGAAGAGAATGTTTTGAAAACACAGTAATCGTTTCCAGAGGCAGATTTGCATCTGGGCTCAAAGGATTTAGAGGGTACTTGCATGTGCTGCATGGGTGAGCAATGCATAAGGTTTGAGAACACTGCCCTCGACTTCAGTACTTTGCTTCTTTTCTTTTTTATCAACTTATGCAAAAGGAAAACCTGAGCAATTTCAACAAGAACTCCAAGTTCAATTTAATGTCAGACTTTTCCTGGTATGAGTTCAGCTCCCGGTGTTATGGAGGTAACAAGGAAAAATAAAGACAAAGAGAGACAGAGCAAGCCTTAAACCAATGGTCACTGCTGTCTTTGTGATTCAGTCCAGGCCATCCACCAGTATAACTGTGTTTCCATCCTCTGCTTTTACTGGAAGTTATGCTTGGCATGACTCCTAAGAATATTTGGACAAATAAATAACATCTATCGTAGTTATTTATTTGCCTTCAAATTTTAATCAGTATTTGTGTAATCAGTAGTAATTTACTACATTCCTATTCAGACAAATTGGCACAGCATTTATATATAATCACCCTATGTAGCTGTTTTATTTAAGCACTGGGTTCTAAATACACATAAATTCAGCAATTATCACTGGAACAAATTTTAGACCTTGAAGTGAATTATACCAGGAAGAGTTTTCTGTAGTTGAAACTGGAAAAGCAAACAAAAAAAGGCATCACCTGCTCAGCTGAGGAATCTGATGGTGAACTTTATGCACGTGCACTAGGTATTTTATTTTTGGGTGCAAAGTGTATAAAGCCTTGGGAAACAAAATGCAGAGCTTCCTTCAGCCACGTGCCAGCGCGCAGTTTGGCTTGTGAGGTTGCGAAATCTGCTTTTCCTTTTGACAGGTTTTGCTTCCACATAAAACAGCTAAGCCAAATACTGAGTAAAGTACCAGTAGTACTTAAGTCTTGTTTTCTGCTTGGGGCTTAGCAGGTGTGGGCACCTGTGCCCATGGGATCTGAGACTGTTAAACGTTCCTAACCTGGTTCACAAGGGTAGGGCTGGAGCAGATGTGAATGAGTTCCCCACCACTCCACACTGGAACAGCTCAGGGATATGTCTTCAAACTGTGGTTGGTTAGAGCTGGGAATAAAGTGCCAAAGTCAGCAGCTGAAATAAGTAGAGTAAATCAAGTTAAGAGGAACAGGACAACATTTCGGAAAAGGAGGGAATATGGGTTAAAACCATTACCTAGAAGTACAGGGTTAAGATGATGAGATATAAATTGATTGGTATTTCCTGGGTTTATAAGGGCAGGCCCTTTCAGATGACATCATCATCCCCTGGCTTTTCGTGTTACTGAGTGCCTACTTGGGCTGCCAGGATGCTGTAGATCCTGCTCTCATTTTAAAAGCCACAGAAATTTTATCTGTACAATCTATGTCGGGTCAGACCCATTAATACACTTTTAAAAATCTTCTGATGCTCCTAAGTCATCCATACTGGTAGTCATGAGTTATACTCATGTAGACACCTACTGTATGAATGTGTCTCTTCTGATTTTGCAGGTACAAGGTCTTACAACAATTTAACTACCTCCATTTAATGCAGATTCTTAAGTTGGCATTCGCATTTCTGATTGAGTGACTTATTAGTGGTTAGCCAAAGCTAAACACTGTGTTCCCAGCTTGCTCAAGGTTGCCTAGAAAAGAGACCATTTATTCTAAATTATCCTATTTAAAATGTTGCCTTCATTTGAAGTCATGCAGTCTGTAAAACATTGAAGTGATGAATATTTCACAGATCTAGGAAAGTACTCTTCCCAGTGAGACTTTTAAGGCTGCATGAAATAAAGACAGAACATTCAAAAAGAGATTGATGTGGTCCCAGCATAACTGTGATGGCTGTAGAATTGCACTATATTATGTAAATCAAGGTACTAAAGTCCAATCATGAGGACAATTCCTTCTTTTACAGCACTGATATGATTTATGAGATGTCTGTTCCTCAGGGTTTTATTCAGTAGTGCTGTGGTATTATGGCCATTAGGGCAACAAGAGATAAAAGGGCAGCTAACAAAAGAGCTAGATGATCCAGATAACCCAGAAGCCAGTGAGAGGACGTAGAAGGTTGCTGGTAATAAAGAAAAAGAATTTCACAGCTTTCAGGAGTCTGCAAGTCTAGTAGGTTGAAAATTCAAGACTGGAAGAGATGAGTTATGTGAAATTTTTTTCTGCATTATTGTACTCAAGTTTACCAAGAGCTCTGGAAACTCAGGACCGGAATGAACTAGTGGTTGAATGGTGTGATTCAGTGCTTTTGCAGACTCTGCTATTCAGCCATTTTTTAGAGGGCCTCGAAATTTTGACTAGTTTGGTTTTATTCTCTTTAAGAAAGGTTGATGTAAAGTTAGAGGAACTATTTCCAGTTATGGGGTTGCATTTTCTGAATGTCCTCACAGGCAGTAACAGTAATGTTCCAAAGCATGCTTGTACTAGCTTAGGGGAAATAAACCATTGCATCCCATCAGATGATAGCCATGACATAGTCAAAGAAAAAGACTGGAAAGTCTAAATACGCATCTGAAATGCTGTACAATCAATAGTGCATATTGAAATTATCAAAGCCTCTTCATACGACGTGTTTCATGTCACTGGAATGATGGTAATGGCTCCTAAGTGCTGCAATAGGATTTACAATATTGTATATTATTAAAATAGGGGATTGTGCTAAGAAATGGGTACGTATTTTCAAAATTATTAGGCACAGTTGGAAACATAGCTGAAAGCAAGACTGCCTTCAAATAACATGCTGCCAGACCTAACTGCTTTGATTTCTTAAGACTAGATGATGATTGTTTGATCATTTTATTAAAAAAAAAAATGGTCTAGGTGTCAAAGAGTTTCCTTATGTCTAAACAACTGTTATTAACTTCAATTATGGCTGCCAGGTGGAGAACTGTGCAGTTCTTTTACCATGTTTCAAAATATTTCATTTAGACATTTTGGAAAAACATACATCCCTATTCATAACCCCCGTTACTGTTCTGATTTATAAGTTCTGCTCCACTGTAAATCATTCAAAATGAAAAAATTAAATTTTATGGCATCAAACTTACGTGGCATCGTGCCTGAGCAAAGGGCAGAAGGAATGTGATTCTTATACTGCCAATTACTATTGAACTTACTTTTTTTTTTTTTTTTTTTTTTTTTTTAACAGATGGCTGTGATACGCTTATAGAGAAAGGTAAAGTATACTTATTCTTTATTTGGACTTTAAATTAAAAATAAAACACTCGCTTTGATCATTTTTTCAAGTTGTTTATAAAACTTTAACTCCTAAGTATTTTTTTTTTTAATTATACAAATATTTGCATCTAAACCAGAAAATTTTGGTTTCAGGCCATGCACTTTAATTGCTGTGGATGGTTAAATGTATCATTTATTTACTTGGACAAGCTTCTGGGAAAAAAAAGGGTCACTGTATGGGAAGTAACACTGAGGAAAGTGTGGAATCTTATCACTTTTAAGTGCAGAGAAAATCTTGAAATATATTAAGAATGTGTCCTATATTTTCTATTCAGAAAGAGATTTTGGATAAGGGGATATGACATTATGTTTTAAAAAAATTCTATACTCTTTCTATTTTTTATTCCCTAGTACACTTTATAACTGGCAGCAAACATCAGTGACCTGGCATGATTCCTGGCTATGAAGTGGCTCTTTTTTGGCAGAAGAAATTTCTGCTCCAGTTTCTGAGTGTTTCCTGGAAGGCAAGATAGCATTTATGGGCTTTGATATGAATTTAACTCATGCAACAATGCAGAAACTGATTTTAACTGTGTGGTTGAGGTAACACTTGAAGTTACCCTAGAAGCATCTATCTCAAGACCTGCCAAAGATATGCTTTTCAGACATATGCAGATGTAAGAAGATGTGATTTAAAAGCTTCATGTGATAGAAAGTAATCTTAGAAATGTGGATATGTGTACCTGGTCCTATCTCAGCTCTCTTTCCTGCCACATTTCTTGTTTTAGTGGTGTTCTCATTGCTTTACCTAGAAAATTTCTTCATCAACTCATCCTGTACTTCTCAGCCCTGCCAATAATCACACTCTGCCTTTCCATATGGGGATTCTGTCAGTGCTGATGAGTATTTTGGCTTTAATAGAAAACAAGACAATAAAATAGCAAAATATTTTAGGTGCTATTTTCTGGTCTTGCGTAATTCCCTGTATTTCTTCTGCTGTGTTAATAGAGAATTTTGCAACCACTTTTTAAATAACGTTCATGATTTCTTCCCAGTTTGATTATCTGATGGCTTCTTTGAAATCACTGTTAAAATTTGATCTATAAAATAAAATGAATATTGAAATATCTCCATGTTGTAGGTAATAAAAACAATGTAAAGGTTAGCAACATTACCTTTAAATACAGAATCAAGCATGTTAAGTACCTTGGAGTTAAGATTTTAACTTTATTAGATTTATGGTAAGAATTAAAATATCATCTCTTGTTACATTTATAAAGATAGAGCTTGTTAGATGAAGGAAATTTCTTTTATCATTAATAGGTCACATAAATGTGATAAAAATGTCTACGCTTTCCATAAATTTTATTCTTATTTTAAGCAGTTGCCACATATAGAGTTTATCCTTCAAAACTTTCAATAGCATTTTTATATCCTCCAATTGAAATAATAAAAAGCAAAGAATGAAACGAAGCAAATTAATCCTCCCCTGGGAAACAGGGAGACTAGCACTGCCAGATTTTGAATTGTTGCATTGCTTTGCAAAGCTTAAACATTTTCCTCTCTCTTTCCATGATTTAAACGGGGAAATGAGTTTCTGTTCTGAAGGATCTTGGAATTAAATGCCAAAATTGCCTTCTAAGCAACAACCTTGTGTAGGGGACCTGATACTTCCTTCCCCCTGCATAGTTTTGTTGGCCAGAACAGGTGACTGGAAGATGAAGTAAGAGTGTAAGAGTGAGACAGTAATTTCTTTTCAGAGATGCTGACTATTTTAACAATGTAGAAGAGAGGAAAGGCAAAACTGGATCAGGCTCAGGGACAATGTAGCCTCTTTTCTGATTCTGATAGCAACGACTCACAGCCGTGATTCAAAAGCTCTGTTTTTATGAAAACTTGGCCATATTACATTGCTTTATTGATTCCTGGTCCAGTTTCATTTGGAGTAACTGCCAAGCTTCCTACTGGATGTAAATAAAAGAAGAGTCAAACCCGGTGTTGTCTGGGCAGCAATTCACAAGGTCTAAATCCAGAACACTCACAAATTGTGATAGAATTTGTTGGTGGTCTGCAGAAAGCAGACTGGTCAATCTGTGTGGGATTTATTTCTGGTTTCTAGCTGCTGTTGTATGTTTTCAGTCTATTTGCTGTGAAATGAAAAAGTTTGGCGGAGTTATAAAGTTATCTGGAAACAAGGGGCCAGCGGCATGTAAGATAAGGACTGAGAAGACAATAACCAGACCTACAGTGAGAACTAAAAGTGCTGTGGAAAAGCAATTTTGTTCAGAGAAGTGACTAAAGCAAAGGAATAAAACTGCAATTGCAGGAGATTCAGCTGAAACAGTGTGGAGGTGTGGAGGCTGAATGGGTGAAGAATGGGGGTGAAGGTGGCTGTGATCTCTGGGAGTGAGTGAACACGTGTGTACCTGTATGGGTGTGCAAGCAAGCATGAGAGATGGAGAAAATAGGAGATGAGGGAATGATTGTATGACTCTTTTTTTTTTTTTTTTTCCCAAAAAGTTAAAAAATTCCTACCTTTATTGCATTTGAAATCTCTGTATATTATTTTCAGTTCTCTGTCAGAAAACATTTTTCTTGGGGAATGATATATTTCGGTGGGGAAATGAAGCTGTCAGTGACATTGTATTTTGAAAAAGTGCAAATGAAGTGCTGGATCAGGAAGGTACAACTTCATTTCTATTTACAATGGTGCTTCTGGCTTTGAATTTAATGCTGTAGTTAAGCTTGAAACAAAGGTTTTGGCTGGGCAAACTGGTGGTATTTGATGGACAGGAGTTTTTAAAGTCTGACCTTTTATTATAGTTGAATTTTTTTAAAAAATACTGGAATTTTGTAACAGAAAACAAGGGTTTTAAAAATCTGTATAACTGATAACTTCACCACTTCAGTGACTGCGATATCATCTGCAGAATAACTGCTGATAGGTGAGGTGAGAGACCTCCTAGTGTCCCTGCAGTAGGAAATGCTGTAGCAAAGTCATCTGTCTCCTCAGATGTCAGAATAAGAGTCTGGATGAATGGGGATAAATGTAAGACTGATCTTCCTTCACAGTTATGTTCATTCACATATACTGAAGGGAAGCTGCACTTAAATTCTAATTTATCTCTCAATATAATAACTCTCAGACTTAGAAATTGGGAATGCACAGTGTTAACAAATTGAAAAAAACATCACTGAGCCACAGTACATCTGAAGATAAAACTTACCATTGAAATAACTGTCATTTCTCTAGTGATGTTCATGCTAAATTATATCATAGCATAAAGTCAGCTTTTAATATGTAGCTTGTTGGCTTCATGAAATGCTTTGCATACTATTGTGCTTCTGCAGGATAGAATCTGGAGAAAATCTTTCTCTCTTGTGCTTGACTAGCCTGTATAATCTGACATAGGATAAATTGTCCATGCCTTGAAAAGATAAAGCAAGCAGAGGTTTATTATAAGCCTTTTTTCTTGGGGGCACTGTTTAAACCATTTACCTTCAAAAGAGTCTTAATGAGCCTGGCCTTCTCCAGACTCTTATGGCAGTGTATTTTTAAAATGTTATGGAAAGTGTAAGGCAGTAAAATAGTTTTCTTCTCAGTTTGTAAGATTAAAGCATGATATGAGGAGTAATCCCTCATTAATCACCACCACCTTAAATGTCTGGACTGATAGAAGTTAAGCACAATCACGAAAGCCAGGGGTTGACAGCTTTATCAAAGGGACTCTGGACTGCTAGTCCAGAAAAGGCCCCTTGAGCTGTGTCTGGTGGAAACATTTATTGAAGGACGATGCAGTAATTAACATAGAAGTAAATACTTTGTTAAGGAGTATGTGCACTGCATGAATCTTGAACAAGGATCTACCCATGCCTGTTTGGATTCTCGATGAGTGTATGTGAGGAGGAAAGAGGTGTCAATGAAAAGTACCAGAGCACTTAGAGCAATTCCCTCCAGCATCATTTGCTCTATTATTGACTTTGGGACTCTGTTATCTCTGTCAAAACCATCCCCACATCCGTTGTTGAGCAGCCATTGGAGAAATCAGGCAATAGCAGCATGCTTACGGTGGTTGGGAGACTTTGTTTTGGGGGTAAGATGTTGACAAGTTAGATTAAATTTCGATGTGCTGTTATATTTTTTAAATTTTCTTTGTGACAAAAGCATGGAATATGGATCATAAGAAACTTATTGTAATAGCAGGAGACCAGATTTGGAATTGGAAACAAGAATAAGTTCTAATAGGAAAACAATTCTTACAGGGGTAAATAAACATTTAGTTAAGATCTTAGATTGCAGATGGATCAATTTTGGAGAGGTCCCTTTAATAAGGGTGGAATAATTACCTGCACAAAATAGTAACCATGCTCCCAGTCTGCTGCCAGGAAAAGGATTCGTTATTATTGAGTTTGGAAGAATAAGAATCTTTGGCACTATAGTAGTGAAAAAATACACTTTAAAATACAACAGAATACATGGAAAGCATTTTTTATCAAGGGAACTAGAAATAATACACCTGCAAGTATAATGAATGGCATAATACTGGCACTGCATGGGGCACTGAGCAATTTGTACCACTTTTATAGGTTATTTCTTGCTATTAATTTGAAATAAAATAAACATTTTTTCCAAATCTTTGTTATGTATCTGGCTCTCATTTATTGTTTGCCAACTCCTTTCCTTTATGTTTTTTCTTTGCCAGCTCTTTCAGTTTCTTTTGTGTTTCTTGTCCGTCCATTCTCTTAGCTGTTTCCTTGGCTTTGCTCCATCTCCTTCAGTTACCTACAAATAACTCAGATAGTTAAATAGTTCGGGATAGATACTTCACAGATGGATTTTCTTTAAAAGCACACTAAGTAGTCAATATAGGCTTGTAAGAGACTTGGGTGATATGAGGAACACAAGGGAATTCAGTAATGTATTTCATATAATAAATGGTTACATTTTAAAAAATCTGAATTAAGAAATAGAGTCAATGTAAAGGGAGAAATTCCTTCCACTATTTGAAGTTTGTATTTTAGACTCATTTTCTTGCTCGGAGCCCTTACCTACTGTTAGCAATATTGCCTTAATTACTCATCTCTTTTGTTTTGACAGAGATTGTGCTTTTAACTTCTAATTCCCACCGCAGCAAAGAAGCTCACTGCCTCAGTCCTGAATTCCTGTTACTGATGGAGATCCATCTGGATACTTCTCTGTGCTTGCTGCATTTCCATGGTCCCATATCCTGCTGGCAAGTTTGTGGAAGCAGTTTTATCATACACAATGAATATGACAAGAGGTAATGGTTTAGTTGCTCCAGGAGAGATTCAGATTGAATATTTGGAAAACTCTATTCTCAGAAAGAGTGGTGAGGTGTTGGAACAGGCTGCCCAGGGAGGTGGTGGAGGTGTTCATGAAAAAGGTACATGTTGCATTGAGTGACATGGTTTAGTGGTACAATGGTGATGGGTTGCTGGTTGGACTAGATTATCTTGGTGATATTTCCAATCTTAGTGATTCTGTGATCCTGCTGTAAATGTATCTCTTTCTCTCATGGTACTACTGTGTATCAGGAAATGTGAGAAAATTGCCAGTGTCCATCCAACCTGAGTCTTGCTGGCCCTGGAACTGAGCTGGCAAAGAGAAAGCCATGTCAGGTACACCATAGAATGAGTTGTCTTCATTAGCAGCTGTGCGATAACACACTGTTCAGCTCTCCTGAGACTTTAAAGAGAGGAGGCTTGAATCTGCATTGCTTCTTTTCCAGATGACCATATTAACCACAGGTTACAAGAAGGGAAACCAAAGCACATATGTTTTATTTTAAAATGTTTTTAAGAATGAAACAAATGCAGACAAACTACTTTGCTTTACTGAATATTGCAAAAAACATCTTTCGTGTAGACTTTTCAATAATTCTTTTTTTTGGCTGATATTCTTCAATTTGGTCACTCAGGCCAAGAAAAAGCCCCCTGTAGGGACTTAGTCCTCAGCCATGAGAATTACATACAAGAGCGCCCATGCAGCTGACAGCAACATCTGCGTAGGCTGGAGCTGGTCAGACCGCAGACGTCTTCCATTTTCTGAAACCTGAGGCCATGCCGTCAGCAAGTACACTGTCATCACAGAAGTGGCTCCCAGGCAATTGCTTTGTGCATATACACCCCATGAGGACAGCCTTAAGTGCTTTCTATCTAGAGCGTATCATATTACTGAGGCAAAACATCCCCACGTTTCTAGTTTTGTGGTTGCATAGCATAGTTATTTCAGTCAATAAATAGGAAAATATGATTTTCAGAATGAGAGTCCTACTGTATTAGTCTGGTAAATCCCAGTGTTATGATACAAAAGAAAAACAATGTTCTTGTTATTTCTGGAGGTTTAAGGAGATTACCCTACCCTGGGATACAATGGTACTTTTCAGCTATTAATGCTTCTAAAACTCATTGAAAGTAGTATTCAAATCCAAGAAAGATTACATTGTATTCTGTGTGTATTAAACTATGTTCTGGGGGTAAATTCAGGGATACATGTTCTTTCATTCTTAATTAAAAACAACAAAAAGTAAAAAAATATTAGTTTAGGAACTGTATAATATTTACTTGAATAAATCAAGTGAAGAAGGATGAAATGCTGAACAGAAAACAAAAACACTCATCTGTGTTTTTTTGACATAAAACACAAAGTTCAGGCAGCTGCAAATTAGCAGTAAGCACTAGATTAGCAGTAGGTAGGGAAGTTAAATATCTCAAGAATTATACTTATGCCATCACCAAAGATAAAATTAAAAACTGGGAGCAAGATTCCTTAAGGGAAAAGGAGAGAAACCAGAGCTGGCATGAAATCAGAATCCTAGGGCCATCGACACGGGCTGCAGTCTCCGTTGCGCTGGCATGTGAGGTTCCAGCATGTCATGTGGAGGATATGGGGAGGAAAATTAGCAAGTCATTAAGGAAATGACTGGTGAGCAGTTCATGATATACTGCCAACATCGGCTTATTTGCATTGCTGAAGGTTGAAACAGGATGCTACCTGCAGTCTGCACAGAGGGAAAAGGTCTCCACTAATTATTAATGCATTCATACCTGTAGGCAGTTGAATCACTCTGCCCACTGTTAATCGAAAGTAGTGATAAATAAAGGGGATAAAATGTATACATGACAGAAAATGACAATCAAAGGCAAACTGGACTTTTGATCCAGTAAAATAAGGGAAACATTAAAAGTAGCTGTAGTAGTAGCTTCTGACAAGAAGCTTTAGCAGGAGATGGAAAACTAAGCATTGAGATGACACTAGCTCCCTTGTTTGAGTATATCTGTTTTGTAATGGTTTCTTTGCTTTCTTTTTGAGGGCAAGGCAAAACTTTTATAAGATTGACTCAAACAGAAAAGCATACATGGAGCACTGTGCAGCAGAACATAGGAAGAACTCGATAGGCACTATGTTGAAGACAGAAACTGGAACAGCAAAGAGTAAAAGTAGCTTTGATTATTTTTTAAATTGGAATGCCTTGCTTCTGTAATAACAAAGCAAAGGGCTTGACCTTGCTATTGCTACGGCAGTTTACGAGGGTGGATAGTGACAGGACAAGGGAGAATGGTCTTAAACTGAGATGGGATGGTTTAGGTTAGATGTTAGGAGGAAGTTTTCCACACAGAGGGTGGTGA